>JAFBJT010109342.1:3868-13940 GCA_016785325.1 Chascanopsetta lugubris
AGCACGGATGGGGGGGGGGGGACGGACAATGTCGGAGCGCGCACATATGAGGAAATGTCCAGCGAAAGCTTTCCGGCGTCGAAAACGTGGAAAGAAATGTTCCCCGGAGTGAGAACAGATTTCAAGGTGCAGCGTGTAGGATTTGGTGACACCTAGTGGTGAAGCTGCATGTTGTATCCATCACCGCACCCCTCACCCTTCCGAGCGTGCAGGAGAAGCGATGGTAGACTTCAGTGGTCATTAAAACTCAAAATTAAAATATTTTTAGTATATACTTTTAGAACGATATACTTTTAATGTTCAGAAAAACGAAAGGATGAGTCAGTGTTGGATATCGCCGCTAAATGTGCAGGATTTGACCTCAGATTCACCTCCTGCACAAAGTGTTGGGAAGTGTCATGGTGGTGTTAATGGAGACTGTGTTTGGTGTTTGAGAGCTCGATTGCAGAGGCCTGGTGTAAATAACACGTGCTTGTGACCAAACACACACACACACACACACACACACACATACTTCCCCCCCCAAAAAAAATCCAGCTCCGGCTCCTGCAGGCTCCGACTCTTTGCAAACAAACAAACACTCTTGTTTGCCCCTGTGACCAACCGGAGACCAGAGAGACATTGACATGACCCAGATAATAGGCCCAAAGTCTTGCCTCCACAATTTGATCAATTTGCAGTTTCCTCACAATCGCAGCCACTGCGCTGTCCCCCGCAGCTACCGACCCCCCACCCACCCCTGCACCCCCTGCACCACCCCCCCGCCCCCGCGCACACACACCCAGCCATTGCAGACGCATCACCGCTCAGCCACAGCGCGCGATGCTCTGCCGTTCTCCCCTTTTCCCCCCAAATCACCGCTAAGCCCGCCTGACGCCTGCTGCCGGGACACAAACGTGCTCTTGCTCCTGTCATCTCTCAGCGAGCACAGACAGGAGGGGAAAAGGCTGACAGTTTGTCTTGTACCATATGCCACGTGGCAGCAAAGCCCAACTGATATGGCTGGAGTTTGGGCCACAGCCAAGGGCTCTCTCTCTCTCACTCTCTCTCTCTCCTGTTTTTTTTTATCTCTTTTATTCTCCTCTTCCCTGCATGTGCCTGAGTCTTAAGCAGAAATGTGAAACAGAATCACTGTCTGGCCCTCACCAGGCTGGATTTACTGTCATGGGCCCGGCCGGTGCAGGGAGCCGCTTTGATCGTTACTCATGCAATACCTCACAAAGTCCTCACGATAGCCTCGGAGCGGCTCGGAGAGCGGCTCCGGGGAGATTCACAGGGGAACAGAGGCTTCCAGAGGACACCACAGTTCAACAAACACACAAACAAACACACAAACAGAACAACAGGCTGCGCTAGAAAGCAGCAATCACCTCCTCCTGTTTGGCCTTTCTGTGATGTATTGACCGAGGTTGCAGGAAGGAAAAGTAATAATACTATTCAACGTTTGCAGATCGATTTCCCCGGTTGACAAAGTTGTATTGTGTGATGTATATTCTGGATATGTATTTCTTTCTTTTTGTTTTTTAGCTCCTCCCACTTTTGGCTTTACTCGAGGGGCAACCTCAGGTACCGACGAATGAGTCACATAAGGCAGTGAAACCGACTTGCAGTTCACAAGGCGGCCACTTGAGGCAGACTCCAACAGCGAGCAAACCCCCATAGACCCCCATGTTAAATGTTCAACTTTGAAGGTGAATGAAACATGTTTAAGGTTTGGGCCTCAATCAGTCACACGTTTTCCCGTGACGATCATTTTTCCCGAACTCGCCGATTGTGCAAAAATAAGGGCGTGGCCTCTTGACTGACACCTGGGCCCACCCATAGCTCTGAGTGTGTTCCACCTCTTTTCCCTGTTTTGGATGAACCGGGAAGTAGGAGGAGTTAGGCATTGGCAAGACTGCGACGACTGACTGCAGAAACCAATGGGTAACGCGACGTCCATCTTTCTATACAGGCAACCTGCAGTGTTCACCTGCGGGGTCTTTCCATGCACAGCACTAGAAGTGGAATTCAAGCGAGGCTGTCAGCAGTGTGGCTCTGAGCCGTGAGGTCACAGGCTTCAGGAAGTAAACATGTGTTGCTGGTGATGTTTTTAACCCCCGAGGAGCAGCTCCGCTTTGATCATTTTTCCCAGAATAGAAAGACGGGTCAAACGGCCTCAGGCCATATGAGATGTCACATCCCAAAAACGGGTAAAAAAAAAAAAAAGGGGATTTGTTTCCACAAGTCAAATAACAAGATTGAGATTATGGCTGAAATCACCAGCACTATGGATCCAATGGTCTGTTACATACATGTGTTAAGTGGATACAGGGTCCAACTGTCCTTGAATTTCGTTTTTCTTTAGCTTCCAAATTAAAAAACAAAAAAAACAAAAAATATTGCTGTGTAAACATACTGGGACAAAAATGACTGACATCTTACACACTACCCCTAGAACTCTGGACACTCATACCTACACAATACACACTGATGTTCTACTTATGAATAGACCCCTGTGTCCAACTTTTGTGTTTCTTTATGGATACAACTATTTTGATGCAACTCTGTTGTCAGTCAACACCTCACAGCGGATCAACTCAAAACTGGGACAAAGTGGTCGCCGTTTTCGCTCCGATGGTTCCGCCCCCCCCCCCCCACCTCCGCCTCGGCCGGGGCCGACCGCCGCACCACCGGAGTTGATGAAAGAAATGACAGGTGAGTGACAGACGCCTTGAGGTGGAGGAGGCGGGAGGGACGAGGGACGAGGTGAAGCGCGGCGCCACAGGTAACCAGATGCCAGGGCGGAAGATTGAGGCACCTTGATGGGACTGGCGGGCAGACGTGACGCAGGTGAGGAGGCAGGGATGTGGCACCTTCCAGGCTCCTCACAGCCGCCTGGGCTGCTCGTGTCGGACAGATGCCCAGAGACGACGGCGCCGCGCGCTCGGGTCGGGGCGGTCGCGCGCGCTCACACCCGACTGGCCTCAGCTCGACGGAGCGGACCTCTAATTCCGCCGCTCCTGACTGAGCCTCGGTAACTTCCTGGTTTCACTGGATGCCAGAGGATTCATTCATCCGCTGTCTGCGCAAGAAAACGTGTCTCTTTGATCGTACCGAGCCATTACTCCATGCGCCCTGATTAGATTCACGACCTGAGTAAGACTCTATTGATCAGTGTCCACCACCTCCTCTCTTCCCTTACTCCCTCCTTCAGTCCGTCCTCGCTGCCAGAACCCCATCGCAGGCGGCTGATGAACTGTCCTCCCTTGGACATTCTAATTCATTTCAAGTTCTATTCAGGTCCAACAAACCCGATTACTGATGGTAGATGCTTTATTATGTGCAGCCGGCTCAGGTCTCTGCACCTGGCAGTGACGCTATGTGAGACACCTCGCTCAGAATGAGCCTGTCTCTGATTCCGTTGCCATTAAAGGTGCAGTGTGTAACGTTTGGAGACCTCAAGAGGTGAAGTTGCATGTTGTGTCCATCACATCGCCCTCCGCCTCCCGGACATGCAGGAGAACCTATGGGAGCCCTCAGCTGGCATTCAAACTCAAAAGATGTTTAGTGCGTCCACTTTCACGACTGTAAAACATAGAGAAGACGTCTCTCCTCGCGTGAATAAATACATTAATTTAGGGAAATGGAAAAAAATGAAACATTTACGTGATCATAAATTCATCAAAATGTCAGCGCCTAAATTGTTTTGCAGTATTATCAGATGTGACAAACATGACCAAAATCGCACACACCGCACCTTTAATCTCCGTGAACGCAACTCTGTTCCCAAAGTAGCATATCGATTGACGGTCGATAAACAAACACAACGTAAACATAAGAAAAAAAGCACAGCCTCACTCGATCTACGAGCACATTAATTAATGTTGTGTTTAAGTGAGCGCTTATTCTATAGAAACACATACGACACTCCGGCAGATGCTCCATAAACAATGGATGCCGTCTGAATGGCATCTAAAAACAACAGTGTTTTCCTCTATGCAGATGAAATATGAATTAATCAGAGGAGTGATATTTTATTCAGGGGCCCTCGGTTGGCGAGTGGAGCACCCATCTGTCTCTCATCTCTCTAGTCAGCCATGTCATGTGGGACCCGAGTGATAGAGAGCGCCCTGTGATCGCCCGCCACCCAGCCCTCTGCTGCTGCTGCTGCTGCTGCTGCTGCTCAGTGTCACTGCCACTCAGCCCACGTTCTGATGTGTTCCTCCTTCTCCACCTCCATTAACGTCACTCCCTCTCGACACGCACAGGGGGGTGGGGTGGGGGGGACGCTTCATATATGTTTTAGGCGTACACGGACACTTGAGAGGCAGAACACGGGCGATATATTTTTCTTTCTCTCCTCGAGTAGGACGTGCATTAACGCAAACGTCTCGGAGTTCCCGCTTTGAAATGTCACTCTCGAGGGATCGCGCCCGCGATGACAACAACAGCCCTCAGTTGTTGTTGGCTACAGTGTCTGTGAATGGAGATGTTTCGAGTCGACTGAGTGACAAGGTGCACAAGGGGTCAGCATTCTAAAGGGGCGACCAATCGGATCATGACCCATGAGGGACAGATATGGGCAGGGGATTTAGCCTCAAAGGTCGCACCGGGGTCAAGGAGTGTCTTGCATTCCAGACTCCTAATCCTCTCCCTGCAGTCTGGAACGCCGTCCTTCGCTGCCTCATAGATGCATGCCCCCACACACACACACACACACACACACACACACACACACACACACACACGTAGTATAACTCTCACATTCTGCACTCCTCATGCACCAATGAGCACAGGTTGTGGTGATAGATCGGATAAAGAGACTTAAAATAAATGCATGCCTCCCCAGGCCCCGAACCCTTGCTCCCTCCTTCTCCCTCTCATCGGGGGGAAAGCGTGGGCTCTGGATGCCCTCGCCGCTCATTTCGCTGGCCCTCCACTTATCCACCCACCTCCGACCGGGCCGGCGAGTTCCCCCCATGCTGAGACACTGGGAGTGTGGGGTAATTTGACGGGGCAACCCCCTCTTTTTTTTTTCTTTTCTTTCTCCGTGCTTGTGCGTGTCAGCACGCAAGTATGCGCCAGGGGCTTTCTCCAGGAATCTCTCGGGCCGCGTCGCCAGGACCAGGCGGTCCCAGACGAGGCCGGTGTCGGTGGCTGTGCTCACGCTAGCGGCGTTGGAAGCCGGGGCATCCCGGTCACGGCAATCCGAGCCATCCATCAGCCCCGGTGTGACGCGCGATGCCACCCAACACCACGCGGCATTTGTCCTGCCCCTCCACTAAACACTTCTACATTTCTTCTTCTACAAAGGAGAGGATGTCACCCCCCCCCCCCCCCCCCCCCCCCCCCCCCCCCCCCCCCCCCCCCCCCCCTGTCCCCCCCCCCCCCCTCCCCCCGCCCACACCCCCGCCCGCCCGCCCGCCAGATGATTATGGAAGCTGAACCTGTTGACATTTCCAATGCAAATCCCCGACACGCACACAAACACAGTGACGGAGCAGCTCCGTCTGTGGCCGCCGCCGCCGCCGCCGCGGCAGTTTGAGCGCGCCGGGCCTCAGCCTCCCACTGTTTGTGTTGGAGTGGCCCTCCTGCTGGGCCTCCAATTGTAACACCACCCCCCCACACCCCACTTCCTATCCCACTATACTACTACCAAACACAGCCAAAGAAAACACAGGCTAACATAATGTAGCAGCATGTCAGCCCTGGGCCCTGGAGCAAGGCTTGAAACATGAACCACTCTGTACCGGCCATTAGACAAGAGTAAACGCAGCTACGATTTCTCCTTAGCCATCCAGCCCTTATGTTGCCCAGTGCTGGGTCTATCTGTGTGTGTGTGTGTGTGTGTGTGTGTGTGTGTGTGCCAGCAGCAGATTGAGTGATGTATCCTGTGTGGCTGTGGTGTGCACAGTGGGCCAGAGAGAAGTCCCAGCAGGGGACTACTTCTCCCTTGGCCCCGGGGCCACTGCACTTCATCAATCTCTCCACTGGGAAAGGCCTGCTACTGGATCGCAGGAGTTTCACACACACACACACACACACAGACTCACGCACACACACACACAGACAGACTCACACGCGATTGCGTTCACTCAGAAAGAGGAAGCAGAACCAGACCCCGCCGAGGTATACATAATCGGAGGGGTATGATGGAGTGCTCAGGAAATTTAGCGCAACATTTCATTTTTCCATTAAAGGGTCATTCCGAGCGAGAGCCGCCAAGGTGTCATCTCATCAGCGTGTAGTCAATGAGTTACCTTAGAAGTTTAGAGGTGATTTAAGATGTTGTCTTTGTGTCGTTTAAGCTTTAACAACAATGTTACATTCGGTGTTCACCCCATCACTTCGTTTCTTTGAAGAGGTATGAGGCAAAAATACCACTGGACATATTTTAACTTAGCTGGACTTTAAAGCTGGATGAAAGATGCAGGGAAGACTTGATTTAATTTCTTTCTCAAAAGGTGCAGTGTGTAAGGTTTTGGTCATTTTTGTCACTTGTAAGAATATGACAAAACAATTACATACCGATATTTTCACAGATTTACCATCAACTAAATGTTTTATTTGGTCTCCATTTCCCTTAAATGAGCCCAATAATGTCTATCTACGTACTCCTTTGAATTCTGGCTCTTCTATTTTTTTAAATGTTTTTTACTATCTTACAGTATCACAATTCATGTTGAAAAAATTCATTCCATTCAGCGTGGAGAGCGCTGCGCCTTGGGGTGTTTTCTTAAGAAATACTGTGAAGTGTGTAAATTCTTTTGAACATTTCCTTCAATAACAGTTTTAAACACACATTGTTGTGCGTCACAGCAGCAAACACACGTTGCGATTCGCCCACATTGGTGAAAAATTAGTCCAAAACAAATCCCCCTTAAGGCCAGCGAGCCAATAAGCTCCTTCCAGGTGACAGATGACAGACGCTGCCATTGGTGCACGTTTTTCTTTTAAGATATATCAAAGCGCAAAGATCAACGCCGGCGCTCTTTCCCCCGGTGTGTTGTTGTGAGCCCTCTTGAAAGATTGAAACAGATTTCCTTTGCACAGACCGATGTGGTGTTACTCCTCCTCAGTCCGTCAGTGGCAGAGCTATGACAGAGGGTGTGGTTGGAGGAGCTCTGGCACTGGATCCTATAATTGGTTGGAATGACAATGATGAGGTGAGAGGTGATCGCTGCTGTTTTCAGACTCCGCTCTTCTCACGGTAAAATATACTTTACACTCGCAAGCAGACGGCCGCGGCCCACGCGATGCTACTACGCTAAATTAAAGGTGCAGTGTGTACCATTTGGTGACATCTGGAGGTGAAGTTGTGCGTTGCATCCATCAGCTCGCCCCCATACTTCTGAGCATGTCATTAAAAGTTAAACGGTCTAAAACGATGGCGGCCACCGTAGAGAGGACCCGCTCCTCATGCAGATATTCATTAAAGGGCTCCTTTAAGGGTGATGGCAAAAGAATAAAACATTCAGATGAGTATAAATTCATGGAAATGTCAGTCAAGTAATTGTTTTGTAAGATTTTTAAAGGTGACAAAAACACCACACACTGCACCTTTAATGTATAGTTACATGAGGAGCGGGCTCCACTGTATGGGAGCCGCCATACTTTTACAGTAACCAGTAGTACAGAGTGGACTTACTGAACGTCTTTTGAGCTGTAATGGCGGCTGAAGTCCACCACCGGTTCTCCTGCGCGTTCAGGAGGGTGAGGGTGAGGAGCTGGACACAACTTCCCCTTTCGATGTCACCAAATCTTCACAAACTGCACCTTTAAAAGGAATTAAAGAGACGTTTAAAATGTGGCCGGGCTGTCATCGCTTGTTTTGCTGCAGCCGGAGGAATTCTGCCGGGCCTCGGCGCCGAGAGGAGGCCGGGTAATGGAGTGGGAAGGACACACTGGGCTGGTTTGAGCACAGGTCCCGACCTCCAACGGGGGCCGGCTGCAGGGATTCGCCGAAGGTGAGAAATAGCAAAGCCTCCTCTCTGTGTTGATGAGGATTCCAAAAGTTGAGAAACATGTAGGGAATTTTTCATGCCTCAGTGGGAAGCAGGGACCAGGGACCAGGGACCCTCCCCCCTCCACACCTCCTCCCCCCGATCCCCCCACCACCTTTCCACAGAGATGTCTGTCAATGGAGCCTATGCCTGATTTAAAAGCAGGTTAATTAAAATGAGTTCTTAAATGTTTATAGCCCATAGATAAACATTATGTGACATTGACGGATGCTGAGCTCCATGTGCAATTTATAAAAGTCCACAGAGGTAGAATCTAAGGAGGACTTTTTCATTCATCCATTCCGGCGAAGCAAAGCTTTCAGGGCTTGAATCATTGCTTTGTCAAGTCGGGAGGAAGCCGTGGAAGGAAAGAGAAGAAAGAATGAACGAGCCGAGCGGAACGCGAGCCAGAGCGGGCGCGGAGAGTTGGTTTACAGTGCAATCAGCATTAAGGAAATTGGTTTGCACTAGCCGCTGCGAGTGCAGAGAGGTGATTGATGCTAAGCTAGGCTAGCGGGAAGGAAGTGGAGAAATTAGCGGCGGGGCCGGGGCACCCGAGAGCTGTCAACTACTTCCTGGTCAGTCCCGGGGTGTGAAGTATGCGGCCCAGTGCCAGCCCTTCGTGCACCACGTGCGCAGAGGCATGCACACATTTGAAAATAGCACATGCGCGGCATTACGGGGTTTTCCACCCGAGCACGATCTGTGCATTTACAGTATTGCATGACGGCGAAACCCGAGCGCAACCTGTCGCATCCGACCCCGAAACTCAAGCGCAACGTCTTGATTTAGGGGCAATTGAACACGGAGGGACGACGTCTTAATTTGACAAGTGTGTGCACAAGCATGCTGGGACGAGCAAATACTCCGACATGCAAACACACACACGCATGCATTCGTGCACAAAATAACCCCAAGAGTTTTTAAAGGCGCGGTGTATCAGATTTGGTGACCTCTGGAGGTGAAGTGGCATGTTGTGTCCATCACCTCACCCTCACCCTTCTGAGCATGCAGGAGAGGCTGTGCTGGACTTCAGTTGTCATTAAAAGGCTTTTTAGGGAAATGGGAGGAAAAAAGATATATTATTAAAAAAAATAAGAATTCATGAAAATGTCAGTAATTGTTTAGTAAGATTTTTAGACGTGACACGTGTCAAACCCGTGGCCCGTGGGGCCAAATGTGGCCGGTAAGATCATTGTACGTGGCCCGCGACAGCTTAAAGGCATGTGACTGTCTCAAGAGAAAAGTCTAAAGCCTCCAAAACATCATCCTACAAAATCGTACAAACTCCACCTTAAAGTATGTTCAATTCCACAGATGCCACACTACGCCCCCCCCCCCCCCCCCCCCCCCCCCCCCCCCCCCCCCCCCCCCCCCCCCCACGCACCCCCATCCCCCCCCCCCCCCCCCCCCCCCACCACCCCCCCTCTCCCTGCCCGGCTCGCCTCAGCACAACAAGCCGTCAACAGCACATCACAACAACACAGCGCAGTCTGCAGGGCACCGTGTCAGAACTTGGCTCGGTGCGTGCCAACAGTGCGGCCACGTCAAGCCCCTGACAATAGCGGTGGTAGTGTACATGCGGCGTAATTAAGCAAGGCAACGGAGGACAGGCGCAGAGGAGGGGAAGACAGAAAGATGCCCTTGATACTCGGGTGTCGGCGCTGACAGCATTCCCTCTGACAGCTTCATCTCGTCGGCCACCGCCGAGGCCCTTACGTCTCCTGACATGTGCTTTAGTCATGCCGGGCCTCGCTCCGCCGCTGCCTCGACATGACGGGGGGCGCGGGGGGGGGGGGGGGGGAAAAAGGGGGGGGGGGGGGGGGGGGGAATTCAGGGAATGAGATGGATGGAGGGATTTTCATGATGGCCACTGTTTGTGGGTATGAAGTGAGGAGAGGTCCGCGGAGAACACTCAGTCATGGGACAGAGGAAAGACAAAAGAGTTGTCACATTTTCATCTGTATCATGTTGTGTTTGGTCAAAGTGGGCGAAATAATTAAAGAACTAACCCTAACTGCTGAAAAGGTAATATAATGAACCGAGGATTAAAAAAAGAATGTACAAGCTGAAAAAAACAGTATAAG
>JAFBJT010109342.1:14218-29560 GCA_016785325.1 Chascanopsetta lugubris
TTTGGGAAAAGTGGGGGAAATAATTAAAGAACTAACCCTGACTGCTGAAAAGGTAATATAATGAACCGAGGATTAAAAAAAGAATGTACAAGCTGAAAAAAACAATATAAGCACATCAAATAGGTTTTTCCACTATACCCATAATTTAGGATTGGGGGAAATAACTTATTTTAATTATTAAAGGTCCAGTATGTAAGATTTAGATGATTATTTATGTCACAATATATGTGTGTATAAACGTTTCCATCATCCAAAATATAGTAACAATAACAACAACATTGATATTAACATTTTTATCATCAATCTTATTTTTTTATAATAGATATTATATTTAATTTAATTTAATTATTACTTCTATTTATTAATTTGTTTTTCTTTTCTTTTCTTCATTATGATATTATGTGATGATATCATGATAATGATAATTATAATGTGGATGGATATATGAATTTTTGTTATCAATACCCTGGAATAAGCCCTATACGGTGAAATCGTTCATCTGGAGCGGGTCCTCTCTCTGGAGGCGGCCATATCTTTTTACAGACGCATGCCTGGAAGTGAAAGGGGGGAGGTGGCGGGTGTTCGTTTGCGCTATGCAGCCGTGCGCGGCGAGACGTCACTGAATCCCGCACACTGCACCTTTAACGAAAACGAGGAGAGTGAGAGACACAGGGCCGGATCGAGATGGACATTTTACAGAAGCTCATCTTTTACGAAGCACTCCATTCCTCTCAGGGCAGGATTGAGTTAACGTCCCTCCCCCTCGAACCCCACCCCCCCACACACACATATGCCCCTCCCGTTTCGCAGTGACTCGCCGCCTTGATTTATCTGATGGAAGGAATTCTGCGCAGGGCTCTGGCTCTGCCGATATCCCTATACTGTAACCTTTTCCCCCCGCCAGATGTTCCCCTCCGAAAACACCGGTTAACGCTCATCCCGAAAATCCCCATACAAACATATCAAGTGGACACTACCACGGCCCCCGCGCAAGTGACGGGGACGGAGCGAGGGGGCGGACTCACGGACAGAGGGACGGAGGGACGGACGGACAAAGAGAGAGAGAGAGAGAGAGAGAGAGAGAGAGGGGCAAGACATATGCTCACGCCAGCTGATGACTCCGGGTTGACCCGGAGCAGTAAGGGGAGATCGGGGGCAGAGGGGAGTTGATAACTCCCACGAATGTTGTAATGGGTGATACTCCGGGTTCAACAGTTTGCCGGGATCCGAGCGGCGGCGCTGATTTATAGCGCGCTTCCCTTTTTACACAGAATCCGCTCTTTACGTGCCTTCGTGATTCACGGCTGAAGGTTCCAACAAGTGTCGAGGAGGACTTTTAGAGGAGTCGCTGGAACAGCGGCGTTCATTAAAGGCGACCGGGGCTCAGCGAGAGGGACGAGTTAGAAATATGGAACTCGGGGAAAATATTTAAAGGTGTAGGATTTGGTGACATCTAGCGGTGACGTGGCACATTAAATCCGTCACCTCGCCTTTACCCTTCCTGAGCCTGCAGGAGAACCTATGGCGGCCCTGAATTGTTTGTATGTACAATCACCCCAAAGTATGACTTGCTTGTTACATAAACAAGAAATTGGGTCAACTTCAAATGGAGAATACTGAGCTCGATCGATGTTTGAGTTTCATGCCGACAGCAGCATATTTCTCACTGCGTGTGCGCATGCATCTCTACTGTACATCTTCTATGGGGAAGGCGACGACACAAACATCAGCAGCAGGGGTGAGGAAGAGGAAGAGGATGATGACAGTAGTGATGATGATGATGATGATGATGATGATGATGGGGGGTAAGCTATGTCAAGGCCCTGACAGCTCTGACCGCCTCAGCCAATATTTGTCACTTTCAGCGCGCATGAATTCTTGATTTGATGTGCCTTAATTGATTCAGCTCTGCCTGGCACTGAGTCTGTCTGTCTGCCTGGGCGCACCACCCCCACCATCACCCCCACCATCCCCCCCCCCCACCACCACCACCACCAGCAGCACCAGCACCACCTCCCCTTCCCCCGTAACCATATTCCTACCCATCCTTCCCTCCCGTCCATCTCTCCATCCATCTAATATCGCGGTGGAACACGGAGTCTAGACAGACTAAGATGAATGGACGGGAGGAAGGAGGAAGAGCAGCCAGTGACGCTGGCCCCGCCGTGACCTCGTCCATGACACAATGAGCCCCAAATGCCAGACATGACGGAGGATCAAGTGCTTCAAAGTAAGCCAGGCAGAGATAAAGAACCCAACAGGCCCCTTTGGATGATGAACGGGCTTTTTGTAGCGGGGAGGGAAAAAAGCCGCGGTGCGGCTTCCATGACACCTCGGCTTTGGCGCCCGGGCCCAACACATGTCTCATCATGTCGCCCGGCGAGAAAGAAAAAAAAAGGAACACAAAACAAAATGTCGTGCGGCGCGGCGTTCGGATTAAAGCGCCGCTCAAAGCATTCGGAGGTGCTGATGGATTTGCGTTTATTGGTGTTTCGCCGTGCAACGTCTTCTTCGCCCATTTTCGTAATTATCCAATGTTCCAGTTGTTTTGTCTGGAGGGAGGATTTAAAATATCACCATGTGCCCTGTTACCATGGTGTTCTGACCAAGGTCAGCCACTCTATGTTTCTCACAATGTGCCCCCACCCCCCACCCCCGCCATTCCCCGCGCCCCAGACCTCAGCATTGTTGCCGGGCACATTTAGCAGGCTTGTTCTCCACTGCAGCAAAGAGACACAGCCAAAATTGATTTCCTCCTCCTTTTATTGCAACAACAGAGGTACACAAGGTTTGAGTGGTTCCCACTACAAGTGACGCCCTCGTGCACTTCTTATCCTTGGACCCAATGAATGCCAAGAGAGAGAGAGAGAGAGAGAGAGAGAGAGAGGAGGATAGAGGGCGATTGTTTCGTAAACATCCCCGTCTGTCTGCATGTTCTTGTGTGAGTCTCAGACGGGGTGGTGTTGGTCAGAGACCGCTTCGAAAAAGAAATACTGGAGAAACCTCATCATGTTGAAAGAATAGAAAAATCCTGGATGGTGACCTGGAAAAATGAAATAAAAAAACAAAAACATGGCCGATCACCCACTTTCTGTTAAAGGTGCAGTGTGTAAAATGTGTTGATATCCAAGCAACCCTTACCCTTACCACAGAACCTGTGCTAGACTCCCGTCGTCATTAAAGCTCAAAAGATGTTTAGTACGTCCACTGTGGGCTACTGTAAAAAAATGGTGGCCCCCAGAGGGTGGACCCGCTCCCGGTGTAAATATACATTAAAGGCCTAATTTATGTTTATGTAAGAAGTCATACAGTGGGCTGATTATACATTTTGTAAAAACATCTATATAATTGCTTTGTGATTCTATTTCTATACAGCGAAATGACAAACATTGACCGAATTGTTTCACACTGCACCTTTAAAGCTTTTAAGCCGGGTGAAAAATCACCATCTTATCTAAATGAGATCCTACGAAAACAATAATAGATGTCAAAATGTTCAGGTGATGTGTGACCTTTAATCTCACGGCAGGTTTCCCTGTTTTATGATGAGTTGTGGCTAAAACACCATGTGGGGAGAGAGAGAGAGAGAGAGAGAGCTCCACTTTCTTCACAATAAATAACAGAGGGCCTGCACTGAGTCTGTCAGCCCCTAACTGAAATGCATACTTGATTGCTTTTTAAGTGGGTGCCACCAATATCCTGCCATTATGTTAAGGCTCCTTTGACGGGTGGTAAAAGCCTGAGAATCAAAGTTCTCCGGAGGGTGCAGTCGCCAAAA
Source organism: Chascanopsetta lugubris (assembly GCA_016785325.1). NCBI lineage: Eukaryota > Metazoa > Chordata > Actinopteri > Pleuronectiformes > Bothidae > Chascanopsetta > Chascanopsetta lugubris. The sequence continues at coordinate 17,997 of JAFBJT010109342.1, forward strand.
AGGAACATGTTGTGGTTTTATCGTCAAAAAAAAAAAAAAAACATAGCAAAAGAGCATCTTGCGAGGCAGCGCCGCTCCCGCTCCGACCCCCTGTGCATTATGTGGCCGTGCTGATGTCACATTGATTATGCTGATCGTAAACTGCCTTTGTTTGTCCCTGGCCCCCTCCTGTCAGTCATCCGTCGGCGGGGGACCAGCAGAAGTCACACTAAAAGCCATCTTTTCCGTGTTCCCCGCGTTTTCCAGGTCGCGCCGCGGACGGCGCCGGTCCCAGCGGAGGCCCCGGCGACTCGGCTCCGCCTTCACACTCCCCCGCATATTAATTGCTTTTTAATGTTTCCCCTTCTTCGCCGAAAGTTGTTGCATACGAACAAATCAACAACAATAAGGTTCTTTTCTTTTGCCACCGCCGAGGCTAAAAGGGTGCAGTCGCTGAATAATCCATGCAGGGTGCAACTGGAACGGAGGCTCCAAGATGGAGGCCATTTGGCTTTCTTTCCCACGTGTCCCCCGGCTCCCAGCTGTGCACACGGTGCAGGATGGGACTGTGGTGCGAGGCAGGAAGGGAAGATGCGACACGGATCCAACAGATCCAGCTAACCCAATTACACATTGTGACATGCCCTGCTCCCTTTTGTGCCACAACTTGGGGCAAAATGAGAGTTTTTAGCATTCATAATTAATCCATACAGTTATGAAGAATGGAGCCTCTGTTCTGCACATCCTTTTAGATGAAGTGCAACTGTCCATTACGCCTGAATCTGGGGAAATAGACGAGATTGGACCAGATGTTGTTGCATTTTGAAGACGAGGGGGAGCTGTGTTCTGCATAATCAAAAACACTGTGAGAAAGAAGTTTTCTGAACATGTATCGCTGTCACCGAGTGGATTCAATACTTTTGACCTTCTTTGTGTGCATCTTTGGCACAAAAAAAAAATATGGCCGCCTCACAGATAGAAAAATAGTTAAAGGTGCAGCATGTAAGATTTTGGTCAGTTTCGTCACTTGAAAATATATTTCTAAACAATTACACACAGCAATTTATAATCACTTATAATCGCTTTTTTTCCCGATTACTCTTAAATGAGCCCATTAATGCATATTTAAATGAGGAGGGGGGTCGTCTCTATGGAGGCTGCCATGTTTTTACAGTGGCCCAGAGTTTTGAAGTCTACACATCGGACCCGCTCCTCATGTAGGTATACATTTAAGGGCTCAGGTTACCGGGAACAAAAACACATTTAGGCGATTATGAAAATGTTAGTTTGTCATTTTCTTTTTTTTTTTTACCAGTAGAAGTGACACAAATGAGCAAAATCTTGCGCACCGCACCTTTAATCTGTTGCAAGCGGCAGTTCGAGACGTCTCCTCGGCGCAGAAAGCAGAGCTCTCGCTGCTTTAAGCTGCTCTATAACCTACAATGCGCCACCGCCTGTAACGTGAGTCTGGCTCACAACACAGAGGGGGAAGCGAAGGCGGAGGTAATCAGACGCACTTAGAGTTTTGTAATAGGAAAGAGGTCAGAGACTGTAAGTGCGTGATTAGCAGGCTCACTGTAACTAATGACATTACACATAGCGCTATATATGCCATTTGTTTGGGGAACTCCCAACAGGCTGCGAGTGACTCTTTGATATGATGAAACCCCAAAGCCCTGACACGGTGGCGCATTCACTTCTTTCTGTTTTTCTTCAACTTTATGCTTTTCAAAATAAAGGCAACATTTTCATTGATGTAGCGGATGATAGGGAATCACCACACTGCACCTTTGACTAGTGTTTTGCAACAATTAAAAAATGCTATAAAATACTGTAAAGATGTTTAATAATCGTTTTTTTTTTCCTCTGGGCTTTGAGGAATTTAAAGGTGCAGTGTGTGAGATTTGATGACATCTAGAGATGAAGTTGCATGTTGGATCCATCACCTCACTCTCTTCTGAGGTCTTCTGAGCAGGAAGGAGAACCTATGATGGTATGTCCACTCTGGGCTACTGTGAAAACATGGTGGCTCCCGTAGAGAGGACCCACTCCTTTTGTAAATACAGGGCTCATTTAGGGGAAATGGGGGAAAATATACATATAGGTGATTATAAATTGGCGGAAATATAAGTATCTAATTGTTTTGTGATCTTTTTTCTACCAATAGAAGAGATCAAACTCTTACATACTGCACCTTTAAGTGCCAAAATACAGTAAAGTTTAACAGTGAAATATGTATGAGAGTTATGTATCATGTGGATTGAAGTGCTGATCTGTGCGTGACAACAATAGCAATGTGCTGTTATATTATATAGATTATATAGATTTCCAAAAACTACAAATTTGAATTATAATCATGCACTTAAGCCACAATGTGTATTTCGTCGTATTTCACTGTTTAAAAAACAACATGAGAAAATGACTTTTTATGAAAGATGGGGCCCTTCTGAATTACATATCCTACATAACATATGATATAATGACGGTAAACGCACATATCAGGCTTCATGTGCGACACCGAGCAATATGTCCGCGCGAGGCCGAAAACGAAAGTGAAAATGTTTAGAAAGTACAAGTTGGCGTGTCCGGAGGAGCCACATGACTTTGAGTGAGGAACGCACGGGGGTGCAAGGGGGGTCAACGGCCAGTGTTTGGAGCTTGAGTTACAGGGCCGGCATCTGCCATCCGGCCATCAGGCCCTCATATCCATCACTGGCCCATGGCGTGGTGCAGCCCGGCGTTTGCAAAAACACCCAGAGGAAATGGAGTCTCTGGGCCAGACAAGAATAAAATTAGCTTGATGACTAAGTTCCTCCTCGGGTCCCGGCGGGAATAGAACTCTGCCATTTGTTTTCATTACTTCCCTGGGCTGCGGGAGGGGAGGACGACGGGTGTGCGGCCGCGTTTGTGTGCGTGCATGTTTGTACCAGAGGCTGCGCGCGCGTGCGTGTGTGTGTGTGTGTGTGTGTGTGCGTCTGCGCCGCGCTTTTCTCAGAACTTTGGCTTTAATCAAACATATTCTCTCGTAAAAACGCGGCGTTTGGACTCCCAGCCTCCTGCCGTGTGTAATATTTGCGCCGGGGTGGAGGTATATTTGCGCAGCTCTCGCGGCCCACGATATTGGCTTCGGCCCCCTTCTTTTATTGCGTTTGCCTCAGAATATCTAATAAACACAAAGGTTATAAAAATTGATTTGCCCACAAATGTGTTTTCATTCATTACCGACGCTGTGACCCGAGACAAGTTTTTTCGCTGAGCTAAATGTGTAACCGTATTACTTTAGGTGTTTGATATTAATGCTCCAAATGCACATTCACAGCAGCACATAATCAATTAGGCTCTTAAAACATGACTCGGCTTGCAAACGGTGAATTGGCTCCGCTCGTTCAATAGAAAGCTAATCAAAGTAAATAGCAGATATTTTATGTGGAATATATCCGTTTTTTTTTTTTTTAAAGGCCTACTGCGCGTACATGTTCATTTTCAACAACTTCGACAGTGTCGGCAGAAACATCTGCGGCGCAGTTACTTATCAACCTGTGCTGTTGTGGTGTGACGGTGCAGAAGAATTGGTCTTATTTATGGCAAAGAGGCACAAATAGAACGGGGGAGAAAGCGGGGAAGAGGAAGCCCCACACACTCCTCTGTAAACACACAGTGAGAAACGTCACTGCTGGAGAAATAATGTCGGCCATATTTACTATTGTCACGCTGTGAGGGCACCGCCGCACGTCGACCTAACAAATTCATCACTCTGCTCCCCCCCTCTCTCTCTCTTTCTCTCTCTCTCTCTCTCTCTCTCACACACACACACACACCTCAGATTAGTTCCAGCTTTTACCCAGGGTGCCTGTTAGAGCTGAAGTGAAGACATCTTGTACTTCTTTAAAGCATGTAGCATTAACACCTCCGCCCCCCTGTGTAAACCCCGAGCACTGATCCACAGAGAGAGAGTGAGAGGTCTCACACAGCTCTCTGCCAGGCAGCAGCAGCAGCAGCAGCAGCAGCAGCAGCAGAGGCGGCGGTGGTGGCGGCCTCACCCTAACCCCCTAAACCCCCCCCCCCCCCCCCCCCCCCCCCCCCCACCCACACCCCCCCCCCCCACACACACACACACACACACCCGGACCTCGACCTCAAGTTGCAAGCGGCAATATTTGGACGAGGCCGAGCAGGAAGGAAGGAATCAGGAAAAGGAGGGGGGGTGGGGTGGCAAGAGAAGACTAAGCGGGCCTCTGACGCAGACGCCTCGAAACCAAAGGTGTGAACAGGGAGATCCACTGACACGTTTGGCACAAGAGACCTTTTTTCATTTTTAGATCGGTCACACCTCACTGGATCCGTTTCTGACTTTGTCACGTCAGCAGAAATAGTTCTGGATAATTCAAATGTCAGTTATCCCAAATTACACCAAACCCGTGTGGGTAAGGGTGGTGATGGATACAGAATGGAACTTCAACACTAGATGTCACCACATCTTACACGAGATATATGGCAATGTGTCTTTGCAGGGATGGTTTCTTTTGTTTTTCCTGGAAAACATTCCCCCAAAATACGAACCAAAATGTACTCCATTTCCATTTTTGTGACATGTTTATTATGTCTTATATTAAACATTTAATTTGACTGCATAGCTACCGTAGATTTTTTTTTCTTTTCATTTTCCAGTAAAACCCCTCTAATAAAGCTATACTCCAACAAAAACAGAATATAATGACTCAAAAACCTCCCTCAAAAAAAAAAAAAAAAATCAGCATCAGACTTTAATTTGCTCAAATTCAAATTTGGCACCTAAAACGCTCTTCATAAACAACAGCTGGGGCCAGAGCAGGCACACACACACACACACACACACACACACACTATAGTATTCTATAGATGCAGACTGAAGCCCGGCATAATGTATTTAAATGACCATTTATCAGAAGCCAGTGAGCGTGCAGATCACGGAGGAATTGCCCGACTTCCCAGAACCACAGTTGGCCAATGGGGGGAAGTGACTTCCTCTAATGTATCTCTGTGTTGTGTCTTTGTCCTCTCACGGCCGCATGGCCAGGCAACGCCACGCCAGCCAGTCAAGGGTCCTGCAAAACCGGGGTCAAGGCGAGTGTGTGCACGTGTGAGGCAACAAGGAAGAGAGAGAGAGAGAGAGAGAGAGAGAGAGAGAGAGAGAGAGAGAGAGAGAGTTTGCCAGTGACGAGGAAGTCAAATAAAGAGAAGAAAGGCTCCATTTCCCCCGGCTAAACGAGCCCCTGGGAGGCGTCAGGGAGGGAGACGGAGAGAGGGGAGGTTATGAACCGACAATACTCCGGCGACGGCCACAGATTTACAGCCGCCGAGCCCTGAGAGCGCTGCCATGCTTACTTCTGCAGCCAGGGAAAACAAATTGCCGCCATGTTTCAATCATCCGCATCCTCCTCTTGCTCATCCGCCCCGGCCCGGCTCCTCTTGGCCGCTCGTGTTGTTCCTCTCTCAATTACTCCTGAATAAATACTTTCCTCTGGTGAGGAAATCTTCATCCATCGGAAAGTCCCCACACGCCGCCACATGCATACATCCACCCACACACCCACACACACACACACACACACACTCTTTTTTCCCCCCTTCTTTTCCCTCTCAGGTCAACTCGTCCCCGGGCCCCCGGAGTGACGCAAGGAGGAAATGGAAGCTGTTGTGAGGAGCTGTTGATTTTTCTTTTGTAATTTTTTGTCATCATCGTCGTGCGACTCGGAGAGGCAACAAGATTGGTTTGAATTATCCGCAGCTCGTCTTTCAAAGAAGGAGGGAGCGAGCGAGAGAGAGAGCGAGCGAGAGGGCGAGAGAGAGAGAAAGAGAAAGAGGGGGGGAAGGAAAAAAAGCCGCCACAGCAAAACATGCGGTTTGGTTCTCCCAACGACAGAGGCATGAATGAGAGCACATAAAAAGAATGAATACACCCGCTTTCTCCATGTTTGATTGCGAGTTGCGGTGGTAACCCGACACGCCGTTTGATTTGGGCTCAAACGAGAGCGAGCGAGTGAGAGAGAGCGAGAGAGCGAGAGAGCGAGAGAGAGAGAGCGAGCGAGCGAGCAAGAGAGAGAGAGAGAGAGAGGCGGAGGGGTGGGAGGATGGTTGGGGGCAGGTATGGGGTCATAAGAGTGTCTTTTTCATGTTGCAGATTAGAAGCAGATGTTGGTGGGATTACACCGCCAGTGTCATCACTCACCCCACAGCCCCGCCTCCATCCACACACACACACACACACACACACACACACACAAACAGAAAAAGAGAGGGTGTAAGCAAAGTTTCACAGCGCTCTCCCAGTCCACTCCTGTTCCCGTGCTGCCGAGTGCGCGGAGCATCAGTGACTGATGTGATGCCCCAGCTCCAATCACCCCATCTTTCATAAAACCTATGAACATATACGGAGCGTGGAAATCTCACGAACACTGACTCCTCATGAAAACGTTTCAATCGAACATTTCCGACGTGCGTAAATCAAAACGATGCCAAAACACCACACCGAAAAAATAAATAAATAAAATAAAAAACCAAGCGAGGGAAACACACACTCGCACGCCAAAGGTTCCTCAAGGGACCGCTGGAATGCATCCGCAGCTGCCGGAATGAATGTGATGAACGTGGAAGTGTTTAGCCATCGAATGCTGAATTATTGCCGAGTGAAAGTTAATCTTAATCTAGATTTGTACATTTTCTGAGGCTTTGCTTTTCCTGGTGGATCAGTGTTGAAATATTGCCAGGGGTCGGGTATATATGTTTTCCCGCAGCTCTGGCGAAGCATGGAAAGAAGATGAAGCTTCTTTCTTTTCTTTTTTTTTTTTTTATATTCCCCGGGGACGGAGGAAAGTGGAGTTCATGAATGAAAGGATCGGAATTCACCAAAACTAAGTCCTTCAGGATCCACCGTTATAGATGAAATGATCCGACTTAACCGTGCACTTCCTCTCCGTATGAAGCCGTGTAAGTGGATGACTCTGTAAAGACGGGGTTCAAGTCACTCATCCACAAATACCCGTTCCACCGCGCGCACTGCTCCGAGATGCTGCCGTGACACCATGAGAAATGGAAAACACGGAGGGCTGAACAGAACCGGAGGAAAAGAAATCCGAATCGATTTGAACAAATGAATACATTTGTAAATTTACTCTCAAGAAAGTGAAGGGAGCACTTTTTTTTTAACATTTATAGTTTCGTAATCAGCTACGATTACGATCCAGCGGGATTGTTGGAGTATTGCCCCCGATGTGGTTTGATGCCCCCTGGATGGAGGGGGTGTTTACGGCGGGGCCCCCACTCGGGTCCCTTGAACTGCTCCCGTTATATTCCACTTGATGACTGTGAGGCTGTGAGCAGATCACTCTCTCTTGTGTCTCTTCGTCTTTACCCTCGTGTCTACACACTCCCCTCCCCTCACCCCCCCCCAGTCACCCCCCCCCCCCCTCCCCCCCCCCCCCCCTACTCCCCCCCCCCCCCCCCCCCACACTGACCTCAGCACCATGCCCCTCTCAGGGCCTTGAAGTGGGTTCTGCTGGGGATGATAAATGACGTGAGAGAAGAAGCTCCACAGAGAGCCGACGGAGACTGGAACCACCGAATGTGTACGTGCATTTATGAGCATGTGACGCGTAAACGTGCGGCGCACTCGTTCTCAACCGGTGGGTCGGGACCCCAAAAGTGGGTCGCGGACCTGTTTTTCAGACGGTCGTGAGCCACTGACTGGAAAATAAACGTTAGGAGAAAAAAAAAATCGCGTTTTCCGTCTATTCACACTCCTTAGCTGTAGGTGGCGATCATGTAGACGTAGACAATCTTCCTTGTTAAAGGTGCAGTGTGTGGTATTTTCAGCATTTTTGTCACTTCTAAAAATATTACACAACAATAACATACTGACATGTTCATGAATTTCTGAGCATCTGAATGTTTGATCTTTTTCCTATGACCCTTAAATGGGACCTTTAATGTATATGTACATGAGGAGCGGGTCCTCTCTACGGGGGCCGCCATGTTGTTGTTTTTTTACAGTAGTAAAAGTGGAACGTTCTCAACGTCTTGAAGTCTACCAAGGGTTCTCCTGCGCGCTCGGAGGGGTGCGGGTGAGGGGACGGCTACAACGGGCGACTTCACCTCGAGAGGTCACCCAATTTGACGCACTGCAGCTTTAAGGGGTCACGGCGGGTCCCGAACCCAGACCGGTCGAGAACCACCGATGTGGCGCATATGTGAAGTAAAGCTCAAGTCTCCGAGTGGCATTAGCAAGGCGCTGCTGTTTGAGTGGCGCCGCGTCGCAGGAGAAGACAGCGGCCCAGAGGCTCCACGAGGCAGATAACTGTGAGGGGGGGTGGGGGGGGGGGCAAAGCTGTGCTTATTGTTCCTGACAGCAGCCACACTGGGGCTGTTAGTCCGTTCACAGCTGCCGAGAACGTCGCCGTATCACCACACAGCGTTTGGTTCTTCCGAACCGCCGCCGCGAGCCACGGCCGAGGCCTGGCAGCCCTTTTCCTCGCGGGGGTCAGAGGTCGTGGCGGGATGTCAAAGGTAACCGAGGATCAACCATGACTGCGGGCGCGGGTGAAAGATTTGCGGTCGCGTGAACGTGGCGACAGCTTCGCTGGGAGGAGAGACGCTTCCATGTGGGTGTCGGGGGCGAAGGAGAAGAAGACGGGAGTATGAAACGTCGAGTTAAAAGGTGCAGTGTGAACCATTCCGGTACATTTTTGTCACTTCTGTGTTCACGAACGTAACCGCCTGAATGCATGACGACAACTTTGCCTCAAAATGAGCCCTTTAATGTGTGTTTGAGTCAGGAGAGGGTCCGCTCTGTGGGGGCCGCCGTGTTTTTACAGTGGCCCAGAGTGGACATAAACATCCTCTGAACTTTACTGGCAACTGAAGTTTACCACAGGTTCTCCCGCCTGCTCCGACGGAAGGGTGAGGTGAGGGATACAACACGCACCCTCACCTCGGGATGTCACCAAATCTTACACACTGCACCTTTAATATCACAATGAAAGGGTGAATGCATAAGGAGAGCTGCACAAAGTACAACAACTCCATCCATTAGCTCTCACTCCAGTATGGACTCTAATCCTCTCCACACTGTTGGACCAGAAGTCCAGCACAAATGTTAAAGGTGTTTGATATGATCAGGGGCTCAAATCAGAGCTCCACCATGGGGATTAAACTTTAATCTCTCAAATCTGAGCCGCACCAGACGATTATTGCAAAAAAGTTCTTCCAATTTAGAGTCCTAGGGTCCGTGTGTAGTGTGGACACACTCAGAACAATAGTGGCCAGATGAAGCCCTAGAAGCAGGTGATTTGAGGGCTTTTAGTGGTAAGAGTGGACACAGGTGTTGATGTGCTGCAAAACAAATAGAGTAAATACCCAGATCCAATTTTCCTATTGTTTTCCAGTGTTGGTGTAACATGATGAATCCTAAAGTTAAAGGTGCAGTGTGTAAGATTTGGTGACATCTAGAGGTGATGTCTCATCCATCACCTCGCCCTTCCGAGCATGAAGCAGAACCCATGGCAGACCTCAGCTCTCATTAAAACCCAACAGTATGTCCACTCTGGGCTACTGTAAAAACATGGCGGCCCTCGTGGAGAGGACCCGCTCCTCATGTAAATATAAATGAATGGGCTCATTTGAGGGTGATGGGAAAGAAAAACACATTTAGGTGATCATGAAAATGTCAGTATGTGAATGTTTTGTAAGAAATGTATCTACCAACAGTCAACCAGAAAATCTTACACACTGTACCTTTAAGGCAGTTATGGAGCTCTTAGAGAGAGGACTTCATATGTGTTTGTGTGTGTTTATGTGTGTGTGTGTGTGTGTGTGTGAGATCACAGAGTGCGGACAGTCCAGGCTCCAGTCGGCGTCTGAGATGGGAGGAGATTTAGATTTAGAGGTGCGGCGGCGGGAGCAGACAGACCAGTGGAGATTAAAGAACTTAAGATAGACCGACATCCAGAGGAGTTCAAAGAGTTTGCGGCGGTGGATTTCTGAAGATTGCCAAGTGCCGCAGCTCAGACGTGCATCTAGGCATGACACGTACAGTACCGGAGAGAGGCCCAGAGACTTATTAGCTCATTGGAAAAGCGCCGAATGAATACACCCACTCTCCGACAGAGTAAATATCATGTGCTGCTGGGGGGGCGGGGGGGGCGGGAGCGGGGGTCAAACCATCGGACATGTTTATCTCGTTTCCTCAGACGCTCACGCACTTCAACCAACACGGCTTCATTAAGCAGGTTACTCAAACACTAGAAGAAGAATGGCCCGCAAAGAAAACATATACGTTACGGGGGCTCGAGACCGGAGCAAAAATGCGGCTCGCCGTGACCTAAATTTAGTTTCAAAGGGGAACTCTGTCCCCTCTTATCTCCTCCACTACATGGCGACTGCATGCGAGCCTCGAGTGCTTTCTGAGAACGGCCCTAGAGCTCCAAGAGCCCGCTCTCGAGTGACTATCTCCGTGCTCTTGACCCGGCGGTGCAGCCCCCGCGCGAGGCCTTAGCTACGGTAAGTGACGCAAAGGGACCAAAGGTGTCTTTTTCGTGTGTCGCTTTGGCCCCTGCCGATGTTTGGATCGATCCGACAACAAGAGAACACGGTCCGCGCAGCTCGGAATGCATCCCGAGTCAACGCTCGGAAACCGTATATCCTGGGATAACCTTTATATTTAGACGCCGCTGCGACGCGGCCGCTGCGACGCGGCCGCCGCGATGCTCCCATAATAACAGGACACGACCAAACACCGCTGGCATCATGGGCCTCTGCATCCTTAATGATTCCACTGTGTCATGTCGCGGGGGGGGGCGCGGGGGGGGGATAACAGCAGGAAACCCAATGCTCGGCTGCAAACATGCCAATCATGTGCATCTCGCAAGGTTCATGAATCATTCAGGGATCACATGATACGCGGATGATGCATGAGCGATGGCGGATACCGCGACGCTGTAGCGCGGTGTGAGGAAACAGGAGGATCGCGACCCCGTCTGACACACCCCCGATATCACAGGGGGGAGGAGAGGGAGGTTCCTCTTCACACGAGCAAACCTTGGATGCATTGTCCATTCATGTATTTTCATCCTTATATGACATCATCTGTTGTTCCCAAGGTAAGGAATGACATCATCGTCACCACTAGAGTAGCATATGAACAACATTTGGAGCCAACGTGCACAGGGGAGCTATTCATTTTTGGTTTATTTCATGATTTATCTTGTTTTGTTTTTTTGTTTTTTTTAATAAAATATAATTTCTGTGATCTTCATTTCAGACACTCAAAAAAGTTTGGTAGTACTTTTCTAAAATATTTAGAATATAAAACAAATAATGAAAATAAATGTATTTATTTCATTCAAACACTGAGGTCAAGGCTGAAATGGCCGATTGACAGCTATTTTTGAAAAACAACATATTTGGATTAGCTTGTGTATGCTGTTAGGTCATTCCAATGCATGATTACATAATAACATCCTACACTCTATGCCAGTGAGTTTCAAAACAGTGATTTACTAGATTGTTTTGCACAATTAACCTTAAGCAATGCATGACTCTAAAAATGTTGA
>JAFBJT010109342.1:30075-41496 GCA_016785325.1 Chascanopsetta lugubris
GGTGACTCTCCATAAGAGACGACAAACCCTTTGTGAAAAAAAACAATATTTACGAAAAGTGAGACGGTTTCAATCAAAATGTAAAACGATCACTGTCCAAAGACCCTCAAATATATATTATTTGTTGTTAGAAAGTAAATCTTCAAGTCATGTTTTCATGATTAATTTCTCTTTATTGCCTTGACCTGCACCCGTGTTGTGGATTTACTCCCGAAATCTTGTCCCTTCAATTGTGACCTTCAATTAACCTTAATGAAACGGGGAGACATCTTTTGTGTCTCCATACGTCTCCTGAGTGCGCACGTGAATGCACGAGCATGCATGTATGTTTTTCTCCCCCCCCCCCCCCCCCCCCCCCCCCCCCCCCCCCCCCCCACTCTCTTTGCGTTCTTAGCTCCTCCACGTTACTTTTCAGCAATTGAAATCAAGGTAATGACTGGGCAAGGAAAAAGAATGTTCTTTCAATAGATAATTAGGGAGATTGGTTTACCAGGGCCACTCAAAGCCTATTCAAATGCAGGGCTGAGGCCAGGCCTTGTTGTCTGCTGAGCCCCAGAAGGCTCCCAAGAGAGGCATTCGCCCTGGCTTCATTTCTCAGAGCAGGTGCCTGGCAGGTAGTCAATGGGGACAAGCCAGTTGAGATATAGAAGAGACCCATCCCCCTGCACAAGGGGTCAACATCACAGGTCAGGGGTCATGAGCAGGGGTCGCAAGGTCAATGTTTAGCGCGCGGGACGGGGGGCCAGATGACTGGAAATGCATCCCGGACAGGCAGCTATCAGTTGGACGACGGATGGGTGTGAGCAGGAAGCGGAGGAGCTGCTGCCGCCGCTGTCGATCGGCAGCCGCTTCTCAACCATGGCTCTGTCTTAAAGGAGCAGTGTGTACGATTTGGCGACATCTAGCGGGGGAGTTGCATTTTGCGCGTCCATCACCTCATCCTCACCCTTCTGATGTTTGAACCATGTCGGCAAGTTAATTTGAGTGTTTTAAATGCAGCCACTTTACAGTTGTCAGGTGACCTCGATCCAGACTTGCAATGTAACTCATTAAAGTTAAACCCCTCCGTTCGATTTTTTTCTTTTATAACAACTTTTAACAACATTTCGCATAAACTCAAGTACACCCACGACCGATCGATCCTCGCCACCCCACGGCCTCACCGGAGAATTCTTACTTCACATGAGAGATGGGGGACGGCCCGGGTCCCAATTCACAAATAAATATGCTAAGAATTCCTCCCCGTGACAAGAGCGCCACAGGACGGGAGGTCAGAGGTGACGTGCACTCTAATTTATAATGAAATCTCAGTGTGGAAAAGTGATTTGTCATTGCCGCTTCGGACGAGGGCGGGGCTTCACATGTAAATAAATAAATAAATAAATAAATAAATAAATGAAATCGAGCCCCAACAGCTTCCCTGGACTACAGCCCACCCCATGCTCCCTGGCTGCACCCCAAGGGAAACACTATATAAATGTCAGCGCACGGAGAAGCTGCTACTGGGGGGGGGGGGGGGGGGGGGGGGGGCGCCGCCGGGGGGGGGGGGGGGGGGGGGGGGGGGGGGGGGGGGGGGTAGGACACTGCATGTAGCTGCAGCATTCCTCCCTCTCCGTCTCTCTAGTGGTGGTTCCTAGAAATGCAGCCATGATTTAGGGTGGGATCCCCTTACATAGCGGCGGACCCGCGCTTCTCTGATATGTAAGTCCTTCGGCCTGGTGCACACGCAACCTCTGCTGCACGCACGCAAGGCCACGACTCCACAAGTTTCCCACTGAACACATCCCGACTCTCGGCCTGCGCAGCTCGAACAGCAGACACGACCCAGGTATCCGCAGCCTGTTCTTCATTTGCATTTGCGGCAATAAGCGGCGGCAACATATCCAATATGCATGTCAATTTTTCTTCCTCTAATCAAATAGAAAGCCCGTGAAGTAAATATCTATTTTCTTGCAGCCCCGGCTGTTTACAACGCGAGGGAGCGGCCATATAAACGAGTGTGGCGAATGAGGAATTTCTCTTAACGTATCGGCCCCGGCCAACATATGCTGGATATAGGAAACCCATAGCCGTCAGTGGCTGCGTATCGGGTGCAGAGGTCAAAGGCTAGGGAAGGTCAAAGGTGTCATCCTCCTTTCTCATCATGAAGTGCATTAACGTCTTCTCCCTCCCTGTCGCGTCTCATCCAGATGGCGGAGCAGGCCAGGAGACAGATGCCCCCCCGTTTTAAAATATCTCTGGGATCCAAAATGCACCATCGAGAATAAATATGGCTCCATCTATGGGACATCATATTTCAAAGGAATATGGATATGGATATGGCAGGGCGGGGGCGTAGGGGGGCGCGGGGGGGGGGGTTGCATGGCTGTGTTAAGCACGCTTTAATTGATTCACGGGCCAGTTGTAACAGCCTGCTTCTCTCCGTTTGTATTTTAAAGGTGCAGTATGTACGATTTCGGTCGTTTTTGTCACTTCTAAATTTATTACAAAGCAATGACATACTGACATATTCATGAATTTATAATCGCCAAAATGTTATATTTTTTCCATTCATGTATATTTAAATGAGGAGCGGGTCCTCTTCTACGGGGGCCGCCATGTTTTTACAGCAGTAAAAGTGGACGTTTGAAACATTTATTGAGTTATAATGAAAGTTACTGACTGAAAGTTCTCCTGCAGGCTCAGAAAGGTGATGGTGAGGTGACGGATACAACATGCAACTTCACCTCTAGATGTCACCAAATCGTACACACTGCACCTTTAACTATAGCGATTCATTCATCTGAGGTCGATGAAATACAAAGTGCAGATGATAAATCATTACATTTGACGCAACACGGAGAAAAAGCTGTCATGTGCCTTGGCACCAATAAACTTTTTTTTTTATTGTCAAAGCACAAAACTTGACTAAGGTCAATAAATAATGAACCAATGTTTGACATGATACGGTACCAACTGCTGAGATCAGACCAAGTTTGTTGACGTTGGCAGGAAACTGTGATCCCTGTTGAAAGAGTCAAGAAAACTGGCACTGACCTGAGCAGGAGGAAGTGAGCTCATTTCAAATTAAGAGTCTTGGACAACAAACATTCCACTTTTTGTGTCATACGATAGCGAAAATCATAAAAAGCTGGAAGATTAGCTGCATTCAATTCAGATCAAGATCTCTCAGAGTAAGTCAATCATCAGAGCTCATTATTCCATGTCCCCCGTCGACCGGCCAGTCAGCAGATGGTCCCGCCCCTCGGTGCCCATCGTTAGCTCTTACAGAGCTCAGTGGAACCTGTCCAAGCCAAACACGCCCAGACACCCTGCTGCCGGCAGCTCCGGCTCAGCCCCTATGCCGCGTCTCGCGCGCACACACCCACTCATGTTTGCAAGACGGCACACACACACACACACACACTTTCACACGCAAAAATCCACACACACACACACACACACACACACATAAACATATACAGCACGTTAGCCTGCCCGGAGACCTCTGACTTGAACCTGCTGCTCTCACTCAGCAACACATAAATCACCGGGCTCTCAGCAGCCCTGCTGGCCCTCAGTGCCATGCTGAACTTGACTCCACGGGAATAAAAAGTCTGTAACTGGATACAAAAACTAAATCCGTGCCAGAGACAATTGTTGGCGTACAGAGGCCTCAGAGGTGCTGATGCCCGCCACGACCCCCCCACCCCCTCTCCCACCCCCACCGCCGTCTCTGTCGCAAAGACCTTTGACCTCTGCGCCAAGACAACTCAGGGCCTGTGAGGTGCTGCTGGTCGGAGAGGAGACAGACAGGAGGAATAAGTGAGGACACGAGGTGGGGGGGAGGGGGGGGGGCGATGGAGACGTAAGCTGTCGGACTCCTCGTCTGTGTCCCGTGAATGTTGCCCGGCCCTCAGTCTGTCAGGTGTAATGGAAGTGTGTAAAGCAGTGATTCTCAGCGGGTGGGTGTTGACCCAATAGCTGGTTCTGAACCCATTTTCACAAGGTCACGGGCCTTTGATCGGGGGGGAAAAGACCAAGACAAATTGTGGCGAGGATTTTTTTTAGTGCTGTCTATCACACTTTGTGTAATACTTCAAGGCTCCTCCTATTTCACAACGCCATATCAAATAAATGATCAAAAACGTATATTACCATCAAACTACATCGTCCTTTCATTGAATACATCGGAGAAGTTGAATATTTTCCTCTACTTGGTCGCGACTCGTCATTAAAGGTGGGTCCTGTATTTTTTTTTAAAATTATTTATCACTTTACGTTTCATTTCCAGGAGACACTGAACTTTTTAGTACAATATAATTATTGTTAATTATAATTATTAATTATATCATTATTCATTAGAAGCTAAGTATGGTTATTATCTACATTTCTCATGCGGCTTATCAATCTTGCTCAAAATGAAATGAAATTGAACTCTTTGAAATCTAATGAAGTTGGATGCACAGCTATGATCTAGAAGTGTTGAATAACAATGAATTACAAATAATAATTAGAAATAATTAGAATTTATCTGTAGAGAATAGAGAATATCTTCCAGCAAATCAGCTTAATGAAAACCCTGCGACGAGAGCGGGACAATGCGGGAAACTAATATCACTTGATTTGCGAGAAGCGAGCGATGCCTTTGTTATCGTCCTGGAGATTTATCAGACTGTATCGAAATACAAAACTAAATTTAGACCTTCAGCTATTGACAAACCAGCCGGGCCAGCGCTCCGAGAAACACCCTGCTGTAAACAATCCAGCTCCTGCTCTTGTAATACGGCAACCCCCCCCCCCCCCCCCCCCCCCCCCCCCCCCCCCCCCCCCCCCCCCCCCCCCCCCCCCCCCCCCCCCCTCCAGCTCCTGCTCTTGTAATACGGCACCCCCCCCCCCCCCGCCCCCGCCCCCCCACTCCTCGGCTCCACTCCTGCAGCGCGCTCCCCTCCAGCCCCCAATCAGAGCGGCGGGGCCGACAAAAGCAGCCGCAGTGAGACAGGAATGCCTCTGTACTCCTCTGTCCTGATAGAGTGGCCACTGTTTCACTCTGATAACATCAGGCACCAGGCTCTGCACAGCCACGGGGCTCCGAGACGCACTTTTATGACTTAAGTATCTGGGCCTGATATCTGCTGGCCATCAGCTCAATACACCCTCGTCACATACTTACACAGACACTCAGACACTCTCCGTCTCACTCACACACACACACACACCCACGCCCACTCATGTGCACGCGGTCTCACTCCGGACCTCCGACACGCCGTGTATCTCAAGCGGCACAAGCGCAACGAAAACCTCCGAGAGGCATTTGGATGGATTCAATCTTCGGGCAGCTTGTGGTTCCCAAACGGCTGAATTAGCTGATTCAAGTTAACCTTGTTGTTTAAATTCAATCGGTAACCTTAAAGGTGCAGTGTGTAAGATTTCGGGCATTTTTTGTCCTTTCTTAGGTAAGGATAAGGACTGCAAAACAATTCTATACTGAGGTTTTTATTAATTTCCTATTACCTCGATACATAAGCCTAACATGAGCCCTTAATGTTATTTACATCAGGGGAGGGTCCTTCCTATAGGGGCCGCCATGTTTTTACAACAGGCCATAGTGGACATACTAAACCTCTTTTGAGCTTTAATGACTAACTGAAGGCCTTGGGTTCTCCTGCATGCTCGAATGGGAAGGGTGAGGTGACGGATGCAACATGCAACTTCACCTGTAGATGTCACCAAATCTTACACACTGCACCTTTACGTCGGATTCAGATTTAGATCCGGCGCCACATGTAAACCCAGTGACTCAACATAAAAGGGAAAATCAAATCATGAAAACACCTCATCATAAGTGGGACAAGGTTCAAACGCACAAACACACTGGGCCGTGTTTCCATTACATGTCGCCATCAAAGTACATTTGGTTTCTGGGGACTTCTTCCAAACCCTGACCACAACTACTACTTGTCCAAATCCAAAAAACCCTTCACTTGCTTCGCCGTCGCTCTCAAAATAAACATCTTGGCTTTAAATGTTCATGATTTGCAGTGTGCCCCTGTTGGCCACAATGAACACGGGTTCCCATAAAGTGACTTAGGCTCAGATTTAGGTCCCCACAACGTGAGTAATACCTGCACCGCACACATGAAACATGAAACAGATTGTGAGTGTGCACCAGACAGGCCCACACAACAGGGAATCCCCCTTCTACTGACTCTGTGGCGTCCACTTGATTACGAGACATACTGGGGGGGGGGGGGGGGGGGGGGTTTTTGGGGGGTTATTTTCTCCTTCATCCATGTTGTGTTCAAGTAGCTTTAAAGAGGACATTATGGAATTTTTCAAATTCTCAACTCTACAAGACATTCTCACGGTTGCATCAATTCAACTGGATAGGATTTTTTTTTTATGTTAAAGAGCTTTACTCGGCATGAAACCAGGGGGTTTTCAGTGTCACAGTCAAAAGGACCTTAACATGTGTTTGATTTGATGTAGTGAATCCACACTGAAGTGACTGTAAGATGATGAGCTCAGTGTCTCACGTGGATGTATGAAGGTCTATTAGGTTCACGCCAATGATGACATGTCTAAATATATAGGACTGTCTGTGGAAATAGGCAAGGGATAAAAAAAGTGACACAAAAGTGTCTAAAAAGAAGTTCATTTAGTTCATTTAGTTGCGGGACCACAGAACTAAAAATGAATCAAACCAATTTGACTTCAATGAATGAATGAATGAATGAAACTTCAACTATCACTGTCACAGTTTCCACACACCACAGTTACCCTTTGCTCCTCTTTGACCCAGGAACGGGCAGTTTGTGTGTGTGTGTGTGTGTGTGTGTGTGTGTGTGTTTGTCTGTGTGCGCTCCACCTGATGGACAGCAGCACTTCACTCTCTCACATTGACGTTCGGTCGAACAAACAAAAAGAAGGATGAGATGAGTTTCTCAGGGGAGTGAGGATAATAAAATCAGGGTGTGTGTGTGTGTGCGCACGCACGCACGCGCGTGTGTGTGTGTGTGTCTGTGTGTGTGTGTGTGTGTCCTGAGCAGGGGGGCCACATTTGATGCTCTCACAGAATGAAGGTCTTTGGCGGCCCAGCCTCTCGCTCTTTTAGCTAAAGCAAGCAGATTTCTTTGAAGCCCGGCCACCTTGGCTGAAGAGCCATTTACTCCCTCCCCGGCCTTTTCTATACATTAACCATGCTCCGCCCGCACAAGTGCATTAGGGCCCGCCGCCTCGCCGGAGCCCAATTGTACTCCCTCTTGTTAAATATTAGCCCAACAGAGCTTTTGATTTTATTTTCATTTTTCCTTCCCCCCCGCCGCCCCCCCCTCCCAGCGCCGCTTATCCCGCTCCCCTCCCCCGATCGGATTAGGATCGATTGCCGCGTGGCAGAGCCGGTCCCAGATATGAGGACCAGAACAGCGCTACAGCGCGATTGCGCTCCTCAGGCCCCGCCTTGGAGACTATTCAGGCGACTAAATAGACTAAATAGAATGATTTGCCCTTAGATGTCAAATTTCCTCCGAGACAAGGATGTCAATACCAATTAGATTGTCTGCAGTTGCCGTAGTTACGCCGGCCTGCCCCTGCGCCGCCGCCGCCACTGCCTCCGCCGCCGCCGCCACCCCTACCTCTTCCCCTCTGAAGATACACTCTCTTTTAACATCTCACTCACATCTCTCTTCTTTGTAAGCAGAGTGGTGGTCTCGGCACCAAGCCTTTAGCCTCAAATCAGTTTTATGACTGGTGCTGTGCAGACATTAGGCTAACTCCATTAGCCACTCTGAAGGAGATGGCCTGAGGGGATACTGAGGGGCCGTGGGTGGGTGGGTGTGTGTGTGTGTGTGTTTGTGTGTCGTGAGAGCGCGTGTGTGGCGAAAGGGTGAAGGGGGTAACATTGTCGTACACAGTCTTTTGGCATCTCCTTAAAGGTCACTGTCTGCCCCGGTCGGAGGAGGCCGGCCCGAGCCCGACGGAGCGGGAACATAAACAAGAAAGAGAAGTGGGCAGAAAATGGATTAATGAACAAATGTAATTAGGAGGAAGGGGAAGATGGAGAGAGTGGGAGAGGAGAGAGGACTCTGTCTCCACTTAGAACCATGGCTCCAGCAGGCGCTTAAGTGCTAACATGACAAACAGATGTGGCCATGGCTGCATGGCCAGACAGGGCTGCTGCACACTCACACACACACTCACACACACACACACACACACACACACACACACACACACACACACACACACACACACACACACACACACACACACACACACCTACTATATTTGCATGGGTACACAAGCAGAGACGGACTTAAGGCTTTGTTGCACATGCCACTGTTCACAAATATGTATTGGGTCAAAACAGTGTTACAATATGCTGTATGATCCTCTGTGTTACCTTCGTACTTATGCAAATACACATACACACTGCTCCTTTAATACTTGGCCCACTACACTGGGTGATTTCTCAGGGAACCATCAACGAATCATTATGTAGATTTATTTTTTTAATCTAAATATACATTTGTTACTCATGCTTACGTTTCTGTCCCGTACAACTTTTAGCTGCTTTTATTCTGAAATGCTTCCATTTCCTGTGTGTGTGTGAGTACGCACACCTTCGTTCCTACGTTCTGTCATCGCTCCAAACACAACACAAAGGATCATAGTACAGTTTCGACCCATGTGTGAACGGTGGCATGTGCAGCCGGCTTGAGGTCCCTCTCTGAATGTGCACCTTTAAACCGATACGAGAGAGAAAGAAAACAAAACGAGGACACCGCGTTTGATCGATCGGGTCTGTGCGATGATAAGATGTCTGTGCTCCGCGCGGCGTCTCCGCGCAGCGCTCAGAGATTCTGCCGCCGATGCAGAACGAGAAGCACATAACTCAACTGCTGTTTCGGCTCGCGTCGTCGCTGCCCCGTGAAACCTTATACTTTCTTTTCCAGGTCCCAATTAGCATCTACAGACACCATTTACTACTGCGATTGACCAAATCAATACCTTCCCAGAAAGCATTCAAATCAGCTGGAGCTGAAGCGATCAGCACTCCCCCCCCCCCCCCCCCCCCCCCCGGAGCTGAAGCGATCAGCCCCCCCCCCCCCCCCCACTAACCGTAAACAGGATCAGAGGGATTTGCACACATTTGAAAATGAACAAGCTGAATTCTTGCGCCGTGAGGCATGAAAATGAGTTCCACTTTAAAAAAAAAAATGTAATCTTTCCCTTTCTCAGGTTTGGTGGTAAACCAAAGCGAGCCGTGACCAGCTTTGTGAAAACCCCTTCTCTCCCTCTCTCTTCTCCGGGGGCACGCCGTGCTCGGCGCTCCGCCCGGCGCCGAGGAATGGAAACAGGACTTGCATTCTGAAGTTGGTTTAACCTTGCACTGACACCTACTGCAGATGCTTTGAAACGGTCTGAGAAGAATAGTTTCCGCATGGCGGGAGCTGCAATTAGTCGGCACATCTGCACCGGCGGCGGCGGCGGCGGCATCCTGTCAATCGGGGGTTCTCCCTATAGTTTGGCGTTGGTTGGAATTCAACTGGGTAATTAGACGGTTGTCCAGCTTTCAAAGTCAAAGTCTTTTCATTTTGTCAAAGACATCAGCATGTGCAAAACATTTCAGACAGAGGATTGGAAGTGTCGGTTCTCTCAACCCCATGGTGCATCAACAGAACAGTCAGGAGAAGAAAAAGACAAACAAGAATGAGAAGAAACGAGCGGGAAGAGAGATCGGCATCCTCGAAGAGAGCGGCTGAAGATCGCCGTGCACGGGGCGAAAGCAGAGCGGGTGAGTGGAGGGAGAGGTTCAAGAAGAAGAAGGAGGAGGACGAGGACGAGGAGGAGGAGGAGACACGGTGACGGCCATGAGACAGAAATTTACAAGCAGATCATCCGTTAACCACTCCAATCACAATGGATCAAGCCATTAAATGTGCATTTTCTTTTAACGACCGACCGAGCGACCGACCGACGGCCGCTACAGATCAGCGGCTCGTATTGACGGCCGCTGGGTCTCCACACAATCCTGAAGTTTCTCAGTTAGTACGAAACAAACGTACCCCCCCACCCCCACCCCCCACCCCCCTTCCTCCCTCTCAGCTTACGTCTCATTAAATGCAGCCCGGTTGTTTCAAGCTACAAAGACTGATGCCTGGTGCTCTCAGGTTGGCATGTTTACCTTTCTCTCGTGCTGAATAAGCAACAAGGTTGTGACCATTAAATATATTGCTGATGGAGAGACAAGGAGGAGGAGACATCAATATGAAGGTGAACTGGAGTTAAACTGCCAGCTGGTCCTCCCCCGGGTGACATCATCACCAGGTTGAAGTCATGCAGTTTAATGGGCGACCAACAGGATGTGGACTTAAAGGCGCGCGGCATGGGACTGAGTGACAGCTATTGGTGAATGCGCACGTCACCTCACCGCCTCCGTGCATCAGAACCTCGGGGTTGCCTTCGTTTAAAGGTGCAGTGGGTCAAGATTTGGGTCAAAAGATGTTTAGTGCCTTCTCTCTGGGCTACTGTAAAAACACGGCTGACAACATGGCTCATTTAAAGGTAATGGAGAATGAATAAAACATTTTAAAGTGTAAGAATTCACAAAAATGCGTCTTTAAATGAGCCCATGAGGAGCGGGTCCTCTCCACGGGGGCCGTCGTGTTTTTACAGTAGCCCAGAGTGGACAAACAAAACATCTTTTGAGTTTGACTGACAGCTGAAGTCTATAGGTTCTCCCGCATGTTCAGAAGGGTGAGGGTGAGGTGATGGATACAACACGCAGATGCTAGATGTCACCAAATCGTTCACACTACACCTTTAAAGTCAAAACTGAAGAGGTGATTACTTTGGGGGATACTGTAACAACACGGCGGCCTCCGTAGAGAGGACCTGCCCCTGGTGTCAATATAAAGGGCCCAGTCAAGAGGGAAGCAAAACAAAAAGTCCATGTTTTTACACTCACGTGGGCGTAATAGAAATGGAAACATATTCCTCTTAAATCTCGCACACTGCGCCTTTAATGATGTTTGCTCGCAATCTTCAGGGGGATACAAATCAGCCCGAACTCTCAAAATATGAATAAATTCACGTTGCCATTATCATCACAATTAGCTTCTGTGTAATGGGAAAAACATGTGAGAGCAAAGACTGGGGGATTTGGCATAGTCCATAAAATCCCACTTTCAGCGCCTCTGAAATGAGACCTGAAGTCCCCCAGAGGGGTTATTAGACGACAAATCCCTGCCATTGACCAGGTTCTGCCCTCTGCTCGCTCATGACTGATGTCCCCGGCCGCTTTGAAGTCGCTCGCCACAACAACACCAGCGCCACTTCCTCTCTGCCCCCAGAAAAGACTTAAATGTCGAGTCGCCGCCTTTTGGGATATTTTAGGCGGGGGGCGGGGGGGGGGGGGGAAAAAACAAGTCAGGGGGGGTG
>JAFBJT010109342.1:62264-79811 GCA_016785325.1 Chascanopsetta lugubris
TCGAAAACACAAGAAGAAAATAAAGTGTGTGCAAAGCTACAAACTCACTTTTGCAGAATAGGTGCTGAGGATCGGGTCGTGGCCATTGTCGGACTTGTCGAGAAGAGTTTGGTCTTCAGCTCTCTCGTTCGAGTCGGGGTTGTCCTCGCTGGAGACAAGAGACAACAGGGAATAGAGACGTGAAGCTCTGCACAGTAACTGCTGCCTTATTCTCTCTCTCTCTCTCTCTCTCTCTCTCTCTCTCTCTCTCTCTCTCTCTCTCTCTCTCTCTCTCCCCCTCCCTCCCTCCCTCCCTCCCTCCCTCCCTCCCTGAGCAGACGTCAAGTTGTGAAGTCCTGAATGCCTGCTTGTGCCTTACAGGTTTTACTCTGACAGGTGGAATGTACGTGGCATGTACCTCCCTCAGACTGGTTTAAATGTCTCCACACTGTTTGGTATTTGACTCAAGTTTGTCCTCACAGAAATTCACGCACACATTTAATGTATATACATATACACATACTGTATGTTCTGATGAGACCTGTTGTTATTGAAAGAACAAAATGTCATTATCCATGTAGTCCAACCTGACATCCAGTGTCTCGCGTCCCTGCTCATCCAGTGTCTCGCGTCCCTGCTCATCCAGTGTCTCGCGTCCCTGGTCATCCAGTGTCTCGGGTTCATAGTCATCCAGTGTCTCGCGTCCCTGGTCATCCAGTGTCTCGCGTCCCTGGTCATCCAGTGTCTCGGGTTCATAGTCATCCAGTGTCTTGCGTCCCTGGTCATCCAGTGTCTCGGGTCCATAGTCATCCAGTGTCTCGCGTCCCCCTGAGTCTTGCGCCACACTATTGTCACAGTGATCAGCAACTCAATCATCCAGCCAATGACAACAAATGAACAGAAAACAGATATAATACATTTTGTCTAATGGACCTCTGGAAATATATACATATATTATGAACAACTACATACAAGCGCAGCAAATAACAAATGACAGTAATAAATGATAGCAGAACTAATATCCATGAGCACGGCATGGACACAACACCAGCCAGAACTGCTGATGTATTCCCCAGATCCGTCTGGTTCCACACCAGCTTCTCCATTGGCATCAGAATGAATGATGATCCTGTGACCCGGTATGTGATGGTAGAGAAGGCAAGTTCATATTTAACAGAATTCCAATGGATGTGTCTGATGTCACAGGTCTTTGACCACAACGTTCTCACAGTCGTTTCATACCTGACTGGATCCAATGGTACAAGTTCCAAAGCACCTGGGCCGTTTCCTCCCCCTCCGTCGTGACTAAAGAGGAACATCAACACAACAAGTTGACAAAGGTGTAGATTGACTCAGCTCAATGTGTGAGCACTTGTGCGGCTGATAACATTAACAATGTCTACTGAAGAGGATTGAAGTGATTGTTCTCCCACCTGGATCGTGCCACCGGATCCGTGGACCTCTGCTCTCTAACAGCACAGGCATGGCAGAGGTATTTGAGGTTTCTTAAGCTGTGCAGGATGATGTGTAAGCTAATGTAAAGTCATGAACACAGCGACTTAATCTTAATCAATCATTTAATAACTTACAAATGCAATCAGTTCTTACCTAATTTTTTTTTTCCAACACCAATAACAGTAACCAATAATGAGGATCACGAGGATCCCGAGGATCGCTGAGATTCCACCAACCACTGGAACAAATGGAATGTAACCATCAAACGCAAGCAAGATATTTTCAATCATGGACAACAGAAGTGTTTGCGGGCGCAGTGGAATATTCACAAGCTCCATAGTTTATTTCCGATGGTTGGGGCGTCGGTTCAGAACCACTGAAAGTATCTATTTGAGGTGAGAGGAGAAGGTTTTAGTGTAATACATGTAGCATTTTATGGAGTCATAGATCATCAGCGGCACAAGATCAGAATCAATCAATTGTAAATCAGTTTTGAACGAACTGGCATTGTTTCCCTGTGGTACGATTAGGTGTTTGCATGGGGCGCACTCACCATTCGTTTCATCCTTCATACTTTCTGGTGATGTCTGATCTGTTTAAGAAATAAGGGGAGAATAGTGTGATATATGCGACCATGTGAAATCAAAATAAATCAGCAGTAAATCTGTAATGAATGAATCATCATTGTTTACCAGCGGTATAATGCACTGCGCGCTGTTGCAAATTACCATTCTGAAGAAAAGAGAATAAAGTCCTTATCATGAGATTGTAGAGAAGGGGTTTCACTTTTTTGACACAATAGAAAGAGTTTGTCACAGATCACCTCTTTGAGTAAAGTTCTCATATCTTGTTACTACACACAGAAACATGCACAACCATGCAATACAAATGCACAAATTCACACACCCACATACACACAGAATGTACATGTATGTACCCATGACCCACCAGTTGACTGAACACATGTTTTTGTAATCACTGTATACGTCCACACAGTAATCAATCACAATCTGTGTTTTTGAACATGACAGACGGAGAGAAAACTCACAGAATCTTTGAAGAGGCATTCAAATGCCAGGTTGCTGCAGCGATCTGCAATGATTGAGCAGTTGTACATGCGCACCCCATTAGGTAGTTTTCCCACTGCTGTGCCATTGTCAAAATTACCGATCTTTGTCTGTTTGGAATTCAAAAACATACAACGTTGTGTAAGAGGGCTCAGTGGTTAAGAGCAGTTGTCTTTGGAGTCAAAGGTTACTGGTTCTAGTCCCACTTGGACCCTGCTGCAGTGTCACTAAACCCTTACCCCATGTCTATCGGTAGAAGTGACCCAGATTACTGAATAACAGGTTGAAGATGACATATGACGACACTGTGCTAGAGCAGCGACAGTAAAACTATTCTTTCCCTCCCCCCCCCCCCCCTTAGTTCACTTCTTTTTTAAATATATCCTTTAAGGATACGTGACACTAAACAACAATTACAAATTATGGCAGAAATCACAGTGAGATCAAATACCTTGTTGAGGGATACTTCAATTTCACTCTCACACGGACAGTCAGGCAAGACGTGGTAGAGATGTTCGTGCCCAATGGCGGAACAGGAAATCGTTTTCCTGGTTATTTCTGAGAGACAACAAGTTTACAAGACACAATATTAACGGGTGTGTGAAAAACCTCAGTCATCCAGATTTGGTATTAAAGAAGCTTGACAGCTGTACAAAGTTCAGCTGGTGGAGAAAGTCAAGTCTCGCTGCTGTTGTTATCTTTTCCTGTTTCTGAGATTTTATCAAGAAAGTCTACATTCCTACAGACTCGTAAAGTTCCACCACTCACCTACTGTGCTGAAACAGCTCGGTATCACCGCCAGAAACAGAACGACGAGTGCCATTTTGTCGAAGAATGGGTTAGAAAATGTCCGCTGCCACACTTC
This sequence comes from Chascanopsetta lugubris, assembly GCA_016785325.1. Taxonomy (NCBI): domain Eukaryota; kingdom Metazoa; phylum Chordata; class Actinopteri; order Pleuronectiformes; family Bothidae; genus Chascanopsetta; species Chascanopsetta lugubris. The sequence goes on from JAFBJT010109342.1 coordinate 65,631, forward strand.
TGAGACCGGTCTCTATCAGGAAATGAGTTTGGAGAGTGAATGAATTGAGGGAGTGGCCTTTTTTGCGTCACGTGAGACACAGGGGATTTCCTTTTCCACCATGAGCATTTGTTTCATTGTACTGGCATTTATCCACACAGACACCTGTGTTTAGAAAATGTCCAGAGATATACAGTAGATCAATAAATCCCTCAAACGCATTTCCCCCTTTCACCTCACCAAGCATGTAACTCATCTCTGTCATGTCTGTTTCTGTGGTTGAACTTGACTCATCTAACACTTGAAACTGTCACTCCCCAGGAGTGGGGTTTGGTATGGAACTGGTCTGAGGTGCATATAGGCAGCTGCCCCGTGAAATGTATATCCACTAAATCTGGATATTTACACACAAATAAACACTAGTCCTCTAATGGCGCCTGATTCCCCGAACCCACAAACACACTGGTGTCAAGTGAGCCCACAATTCGCCAGCTGCCGTCCAGTGAGCTGCCAAGTCAGCTGCACCAACTTAAGCGTGCGCCTATTCATGCCTTCATGGTAAAAAACGCAAATGCCGTCAATGAACACATCACTTCCGCGTTCAAAATAAGATGCCCTAATGTTTGCTTTGTTTGTTAATATCTATCTTTGAATCGTCAAATATTGGGAGATATTAATCATGAATCTTAATACACTTATTTCAGACAGATTTAATGTGGCAATTTGGAGACATTTCAAAGTAAAGTTCAGTATTTTCAACTCAACATTTTTCTTCTTCTCCATGTTTGAGAGCCTCTCATTCAGAAACAATCCAGAATTGCAACAGAAAACCTATAGTGACTTTGTTCTTGGTGATGCCTACTATCTGTACTGTAAATATCAGACATATTTGATGTGGGATTCAGAGAAATTTCAATGTAAAGTTCAATATTTTCAACTCCACGTTCGTCTTTTCTCTGAGTTTGAGGACCTCTCCCTCAGAAAATAGCCATAATTGCAACAGTAAACAAACGGTGACTTTGTTCATGGTGATGCCTCACAAGTGTAGAAAGACCCAGAGGGAAAGGTGTGAAAAGGTCGAGACAGTCTTTGTATCAGTGAGGGAGAAAAAGTGGAGAAAAAATCGACAGTGGGTTCCGCCCTAAATCTCACCTCATTGATACATTCACAATGTACCTCGCCCTTTTCACACCTCTGTCGCTCGAGCGCACCATTTCTCTCACTTTGACACAAACTTGTTTTTCCTTCTATTCTACTCAGCCCCCCCCCCACCCCACCACTATCTCTCTCTCTCGCTCACGTGTCTTAGTTGAGTCAATCATTGATGTAACACATTAAAAAAATAAAATAAAAAATGTCTTTCCTCCCATGACAGCACGTGTGTCATTAATCTTTAATTAGTGACAATACAGGTGAAAACAGTTGCACCGTAATGCCTTTAATTTTTATATTTTGATACTTGTCCCCCGTCATTATGTATTTAACTGTTCTCAAAAAGTAATTTCTAAATTTTATGAAGTTATATTGATGGTGTTTATTTGTTGACCTCATTCAGGACATCGTTTTTTGTCATCTATTTAATATTTAGAATCAATCGTATGTGTTTTTTTTAATATATAAATGTATCACCTAAATACTTTATATAATTGAATATAAATGCCATATATTTCATAGCTTATTGGCCACAGCTGGTATATAGTTGGTCTCAGGTGTCCTGATTAAAAGTTGATGTCAATGATTAATAAGTTCTCAGAGGGATTCGAGAACAACACACTATATCAGTCTGGTTATGAGCCTGACTCTGATCCCTGTGAGCTTCGTGGCTTCACACAGAAGACGTGTTAGATGTTGTAATGGAACTTATCATAGTATGTCATGTAAAAATTGTATACTTTGTAATTTAATGTGATTTATTACATTATGTGTGTGTGTGTATATATATATATATATATATATATATATATATACATACACACACACACATATATATATTATATAATTGTACCATATAATCATATAAAGCTTGTCTTTCAACTACAAAGAATATTTAGCTGTTTCATCATAAACATCATATATCTACATGTCGGTCATTGAACCGAAAACCTTCACCACACATTATTCAAAGACAAACTCAGTGAAGTGAGAGAGAAACATTAATACTGATTGAATTTCTCTGGTTCCATCCTCTCATCTGTTAGCCACAGTTAGCTCCGTTAGCTTCTGTCAGTCAACCTCGTGCAGGTAAAGCTGCTGTCACGTGTCTGTCTGCTCTCTGTGCTCCTCCTCCAGCTGCTGCAGGTTCCTCTCAACTCTCTCGGTTGTACAGATCCACGGCATCACCGTGATAAGTTGCTTCTGTGGCTCCTCTGTGATGCTAATGCTAACGTAACACACTGTTACTGTGTGTCCTCCATCTTGTTGATACAAACCACACGGCTGCACAGTACAAATACACAGTTACGGAATATTTATAGAGCGACTGGTGCAAGAAGAAGCACCGTTTTACTTGGTTCGTTCCATGCTTTTCGACTCCAAGGTCCGGATTGTGGCTGGCAAACCAGCTTAAAGGCTTACGTCGCCCTCCCGTGGACTGGAGTGTACATCACAGCGAGAACACCAGAATCAAATTGTAATTCCAAATGACATAATTTTGTATTTTGTCTTGTCCAAAAAATAGTGGATAAAATGATATTCAGTCATATCGATGTACATATTCTATATTATTCAAAATTGTACAAATCTTTCTCATGATTGATCAAGGGATATTATCTGACAGGATACCATTACCACTCCACTGCAGGCAAAGCACCTGTCTAACCAACACCACCCTGTGGTCAGCTGTGCAACTTCCTTTCAATCTAATAGATTAGTTTATTCTTATTTTACTCTGACAGAGTGAACTCAACTACATCCCACAGCAGACAATCTGAACCAACACCTGACAACAACCTGAAGAACAAACACACAAAGTGTCCAACCAGCAGCCTGAACCTACAACCAACCAGACCAACTAACCAGCAAAGCACCTGTCTAACCAACTGCAACACCACGTCACAATGGGTCCACTTCTCCGTGCGCATTTATCTTGTCTTTTGGGACAGAGGACTTCAAGAGAACAACATAAGCTGAGTCAACATGGAGATTTGAACATGTAACCACCTAAACTAGGAGCAGTGAATAAAACCTGGATGTAAAATTCAATATTTTAAGTCTTGAATTCATCATACATTTGCTTGTTCTTCCAGTGCTGGGACAAAGCATGTGGAGCTGCAGGACCTGAGGGAGGAGCTTCTGGAAGGACAGGAAGTGATGTCAACATATGGAAAGCCACAACCTGTTCCCAAAATTCAAGGTCCACGTGCTTAGTTGCTCCAGTGTGTGTGTTTCAGTGATGACAGGAGGTTCCACGACACTGACCTGGGTCAAACACTGGCAGCATGGAGGCCAACTCTTCTCCAGCATGTGGACGGAGCTGCTGCAGCAGATCAGTCTGTGGACAAGTGTTTCCCCTCACATGCTCCTCTTGCAGTGGTGAGTGTGTAACTTCACCTCTGCCTGTTTTTTTTCATCCCCGGGTCCAATTCAACTTTCAATTTCCACTCCTTGATGCCTACTACGTATACTTTAAACTACAGACAGATTTGATGGTGGAATTTAGAGCAATTTCAAAGTAAAGTTGGCTATTTTCAAGTCCACATTCGTCTTTTCTCTGAGTTTGAGGGCCTCTCCTTCAAAAAAATACCCATAATTGCAACATTAACCCAAGGGTGACTTTGTTCATGGTGATGCCTACTATCTATCCTGTAGATTGCAGACAGATTTGATGGTGGAATTTAGAGACATTTCAATGTAAATTTCACTATTGTCAAGTCCATATTTGTCTTTTTTTCTGATTTTGAGGGCTTCTCCTTTGAAAAACACTGAGTAATTAAACGCACATGGAAACGTGTATAGTATAGGTTTCTGATAGTCTGGACCTGGCCTGGACAGAGACATAAATGGTTCAATCTAAATCTTATACACTGCACCTTTAAATTTGAAACTTTTTTACTTTAATTGATTATATTCAAATCTTTTTCTTAAATATTAATGAAGGTGTCGTGTGTAAAATTCAGCTTGATGTCGGCTGGATTGCATCACTTTGGTTCTGCAGGTTTGTCAGTTCCACATTCCTGCTGCAGATCTTCTGATGTCTGTTGCTCAGTGCAGGAAACCCCCTGGTGATTTTAAACTGAGGCCATGAATGAACCATGTCAGCCATGACTCTCATTTAGATTCAAAAGTTTGTTTAAAAACTATTTTTTGCTGACAGGGCGGGGGGGGGGGGCAAGACACACCTGCACCAGTCACCTCAACATTGGACATATTGAGCCCTGAGATGCTGTTCCACCCAATAACTAAATGACTATATCAAAGGCCTCATTTAGACCCTCCATTATCCTTTTTATTTATTTATTTATTTTCATTACAAGCCTAACTCTAACCACATGTCATATGCACTGTGGCAGGTTTTGATCTGGTCTTTAAAACAACTTTTATAATCACTTTTACAACGATAACAACAACAATAACAATGATTAATAATAAGTACTTCTAGGTAATTCTGGAGAAATATGTACTTGCGTATTTCAGGAAATTGGAAGATGCATGAATAGTCAGATCAGCCACTGCCATCTTGCCCTGGTCACAGTGCTGAGTGAGTGCAGTTCTGCACCATGAACACAAGGGGAGGCCCTTGTCCTGTAGGTCAAAGACACACTCAGCAGATTGCCCAGACTTCTGTGAAGAGCAACAAGATAAACACAGGGCTTTTATTGGACCCAAACAAATACAAATAATGAAAAAGAACGACCTAAAAACTCATGCAGCTATATAAGTTAGATGAACACATTATACATGCCGCCATGAATTCTCTGTTGTTTCAACAAGACACATGACTGCATTTTTAATAATCCACATTTATTTGAGTTGAACACATCCTTCGACATCATTCAACGAGCCTCCCAACTTGTTCTGACCGCGAGAGAACAGAGAAAGAGCAACGCCCTTGGTGCTCAAAGAGGCCTCTGTCATTCTCTCTCTCCCACACACTCACACACACACACACACACACACACACACACACACACACATAGAGTGCAAAGATAAAGCAGAAGCTGCCATGGTGCAGCACGCTTCATTGACACTGCATCTTCTCTGCTCCACCGAGAAAACACAGACCGGTCTCTGTGTCACTCAATATGGGCCCCTGCTCTCTATCTGCTCCACCCCGACTTCTTCCCTTCCTCCACCTCTCCGTCCCTCTCCGCCTTTCCTTTGCCCTCCCCTGTCTCCCGAACATGGCACCGGTCCACCAGCACAGTCAAGTCAAAATAAAACATGATTCCAAAACACACCCTCAGGTGTCACATTATCCCGTTGGTTTACAATTAAGGAAAAACAAGAGAAGGGACCGTTTGATTCACCATCCAGTTTGCTGACTAAGCACTTGGACATTGTTGTTTAATGCGTTATCGACGTTCGGCTGGAGGCTTGAATAATACGGCCGCGTGGAAGCGTGCTCGTCTGATCATCTGATGTGTTTTCCACAGATATCGAGTGACAGTGGGAGGCTTGCATTTCCAGAGAGCCCCTGCATAAACAGAGGAGAGCGGCGATGACGCAGGGCGAGCTGAAAACACACACAAAGCCTGGAACATGCGTGTCCCTCGGCCCACACGCCCACAAACTCTCTTCCATCGTCTGGACCGAGGACCGGATTCCAAACAGGACTCTCAGGGTAAATAATTACAAGTCTGTTGCTCCGGAGCGTCTCACAGTGAGGTCACAGGGGCCGATCCATCTTTACATGTGCATGTGGGGTAAACAAGGTTTCCTAATATCACCTGCCCAATCCTTCACCTTCTGTCCCCGTGGGTGGGTCCTAAACTGCATGAGGCCTGTTCAGCCTCTGGCTTCTATGAACTTAAATCTAAAGGTGCAGTGTGTAAGATTTTGGTCATTTTTGTCACTTCCGAAAATATTACAAAACAATGACATACTGACATTTCCCTGAATCTATAATCACCTAAATATATTTTTCCCCCATTACCCTCAAATGAGCCCTTTAATGTATATTTGCATGAGGACCGGGTCCTCTCTATGGGGGGCCACCATTTTTTTTTTTTTACAGTCGCCCAGAGTGGACCTTCTAAACATCCTTTGAGCCTTAATGACAACTGAAGTCTACCGTAGGTTCTCCTGCATGCTCAGGTGAGGTGAGGGATGCAACTCCACCCATAGATGTCCCCAAACCTTACACACTGCACCTTTAAAGCAGAGGCAGCATGTGCCACTCAGGGTGTTTGGCTACACCATGAGAATTCTGATTAGCGGTGAGACAATAGTGCTGGCTGCTCGGTGCCCGGCCTGGCTCCACTTCCAGTAGCTGCCCAGTGGTTTCAGAGCAAAGTGCCGGCTGCAACCGAAACACGATAAACAGGCCAGACCTGACTCCTCTGGAGGAACGGTGCCATTTTCACGTCCCCTGTATATACACATATTTTCCAGTTGCATGACCAAGAGCAGAGAGAGAGCGACACTTTCAAACCAGGCATGGATCCCACCTGTGCAGAAGAGATTGAGCTGTGGCCATAGGAAATGCGTGGAGTCACTATAGGGGAGCTTTCAAGTGAATGGTAATGAGCGTAATCCCTCACTCTGAGCGCAGGGGCCGAGGCGAGGTGAGTTTAGAGAACGGAAACGTCGTGCTGGGACTGTAACCGGCTCTTTGGTCCGTCCAGTCGGCTCAGTGTGAAGCCTGAGAGCCCCGCTGACACTGGCTGGATGTCACAAAGGGACACACACACACACACACACACACACACACACACACACACACACGCACATACATACGAACAGCACAGGAAGTGCATTAACATATATATATATCAAAAGTACCATTTGCAGTCATATAGAGGAGGAGTGTATGTGCACAGTAATCACATTCCTCTGGAGTTTCACCCCAACAGTATATTAATGTTCATTTATTTTATATCCACAAGAAACGATACAGCTGATAAAACAAGCACCTAGAATCGCACACACCAGAGTGGGCACGTGTGGCTCAGGAGGTACAGTGGGTTGTCCACTAAGTGGTTAGACCTGGACAACATGGTCTTATATGTCCGAAGTTATCGTTTGTGTGTGCAGGAGTGGTTTACAGGGGAAATGCCACACAGCGCAGTATATGTACTTTGTGAATGGGTGGATAGGTGGATCTTGTAAACCACTTTGCGTGGCCCTCGCAATGAACGTTTGTCTAAATACACAAACCGGTTTTACTTCTTAGAGTATAACTAGTGTGGTTTTCTGCTGCTATAGCAAAAAAACGACAGTGTATCTCCTACGAGAGTTGTCATGTTGTGCGTTTAACACAGTCTTAACAACTTGTTTATTCGTGGGAATGTTGCCTGTCTATCAGCTCCAACCAGTCTGACCTCTGACCTCTGGCTTCCACGTGGGATTTTCACCCACAGAACCGCCACTCACCACGTATTTCTTCTACCAAGGGCCATTCACCTCCATCTCGGATACTCAGCGAAATGCATTACTCTCACGCAATTGGCTGATATCGTGTTAAACGGTAGATGTATAAGTGTACCTAATAAAGTGGCCCACGAATGCCATGACAGGCCATTTACAATTTCACGTCACCGGATCCAGCTTCACTCCACAGTCTGCGGAATCAACAAAAAATGTTCAACAAACAACCAAACATATAAATGCAAAAGGTCATGAAAGGTTATAAAATGAATAGGTAGGGGACGTAAACATGAACACGTATCCTTAAAGGTGCGGTGTGTAAAATTTGGTGACCTCTAGAGGTGAAGTTGCATGTTGTATTTATCACCTCACCCTTTCCATCCAAGCCTACGTTCACTCTGGGCAACTGTAAAAACATGGCGGCCCCCTGTAGGGAGGACCCACTACTGATGAAACGATGCATTAAAGGGCTCATTTTAGGCTGAATGTAAAAAAAAACAACTCATACATTGAGATTGTTATACATTCATAAAAATGGCGTCATTATTTTGTAATTCTAATTGTACAGATCGAAGAGACAAAAATGGACCCAAATATTACGCACTGCACCTTTAATGACAGCCTCAGGAGTTCAGGCGTCATGGGGACGTACGGATACACAAGGTCACGGGGGCCTTGCACAATGCTCTGCGGGGCCCCACCTCATCCTACACCTCCTACACAAATATCAAAGCCCCCCCCCCCCCCCCCCCCCCCCCCCCCCCCCCCCCCCCCCCCCTCCCCCCCCCCCCCCCACCCCCCCCCGCTCAGCCGGCCAACTCTCCTCCTCATTTCCAAAACCGCAGGCCCCCTTCACAGAGCCCGGGCACGGCAACATGATCCTGCTGAGAAAGTCGTATAAAAGGAAGCAAATAAAACAAAAGCCAATCCAAAGCACCTCTGCAAATCTGAACCGATCCGACGCATCGACCTCGGCCTCGGGGGCCGATCGCAGTTTGAACCCGAGGTCGGCGAGGCCGCGTGGTTCAGAGACAGAGGGCCCGATCGGTTTGAATGCACAGCGACTCCTCTTCGTACTCGTTGCACAACCTCACAGAGCAGCTTGGACAGGCCGCCATTAATCTGTTTTCCAGCTCAATCTCCTGAGAGGGATCTGTGTCAGGAAAACAAACCTCTCTGTTTGAAGCCTGGCCTCCAGTTCAACTTGTTCAACTCCGGCCTCCCTCTGTATATTTCAGCCTCCTTTTCTTTTCTTTTTTTTTTTTTAAACCGCTTTCCCCCTCACTTCATTTGTCTTCCCCTGTCATCTCTACCTCGCTCACCACGCTGTTCACTATTGTTTTCTGCCTTTCTTTCTTTTGCTCTCTTCATTTGGTCCCCCCCCGCCACCCTCCCCCCTCCCCCCTCCCCCTTCATCTCTACCTGCCTAAACTTCCTTGTGATTCGTTGCTTGGCGCAGGTCTCGGGGTTTGGCTGGGCGAACCCAGGACGAGCGTGTCCTGTTACAGCTGTCCAGGCCTCTCCGATAAAGCCCTTCTTTGTGAGGAATAATCCCAGAGAAACAATCCAGGATTTTGATATCATGCCTTCTGTTATTTCTGAAAAGCCTTGCGCATAAATACCCACCCCCCCCCCCACCCCCCCCCCCCCCCCCCCCCCCACCCCCCACCATGCCATGCATGTACACACTGCAGCCTAATGTAACACAAGCATTGGTGTTGACACACAAACAAAGCACATGCACAAGCACTGGCATGCACCGCACTCCGAGTGGACTCATGAGAAAACTACGTACGACATTCGTATTCAATTGGTTGCTTTGGTTTCCAGGCTGCTCCGCACTCATGGCTTCTCCGCGGAGTCTAACGAGGTGGCGCGACCGCAATTTTTGGGGATGACTGTTTGTCAAAGGGGAGTCACCGCGCCGCTGCACAGTGTCAGTTAAGTCCCCGCGTCGATCACTGTCATGTTGTGTTAAGGCAGCCCTCCTGTAGCTGTTCACACTTGACTAAGGTCTATTGTTGAATAAACACTGCGTGCCGTGTGTTTGGCTGTGCTGCGGATCAGTGACGTGATCCGGGACCCAGCTGAAAATATGTGGAAAACAGAAAGAGGAGATGAGCGGAAAGACACGAGCAGAGCCAGAACTGTGATTTATATATTTTTATATGTCAGAGTGTAGGATTGTGTGGCATCCAGTGGTGATGTACCGTACATTCAATATCTTTTTGTCTTCTTTTTCCATTTTAAAGCCCTGATGCACATGTAAAGAATGATTTGTACATAGTCACTTTTTACATAAGAACGCATACAGTGTAATTTTCAATTCCACGATGAGTTACCTTGCATTGCTGGCTTAACTTAGTGGTACTTTCAGCTGTTTGGCCTCGACCATCGTCACAAAAAATACAAATAAAAATAAATACATAATAATGATAATAAACAATAATAATAACAGTTCTAATAGTTATGATAATAATTCGTAATAAACTTTAATGTGTTTGGTGATGTGTTGACATCGTGTTTGGGACATTATTATGGGCTGACGTCTGCACGGGGTGCATGCTGGTGTTCTGCTTAATTGGCTCGCTAATGTGTTGGGATGTCGCGTGCCAGCGGATCATTCTTAAAGTAGTGAAGCTTGCACTGTGCAGTCAACACCCATCAAGTCCTACTGGTTTTGTTTGGCAGGGTCAGAGATCCAACGTGGGCTCATGTGACCATGTCTAGTATGATACGCGTCCTGCACAGGCGCCCGTTAATCCAGGTCTGCGTCGTAAATGAGGGGATGCACCACATGAGCTGTGTTCAATCCTCCCAACGTATCGAATCTTTCGTCACTGCCTCAGGTTGGCAGTCTGTCAGCCCCAGCGTCAGACAGCTGTGCGCTGTGTCTCAACAGGCACAGAAATGTCTGAGGTTCCTGGCTGCACATCACCTCCCTGTCACAGGCGTCAATCCTCCTCCTCCTCCTCCTCCTCCTCCTCCTCCAAACAGGAGGTTTCCCCTTCATGGGCTTTTCCACTGCCGCCATCATCTGTCACCACGGCTGCGGGGAAGGAGAGAGATAATTACAAGACACAGGCTGCAATAACTCACCCTGTGAGGTTAACTCTAATAACAATGGTGGCCGGCAGCCGTAAGTGCCGGGCTGACGGTGTTCTGCAATTAAAGCGAATGACTGTAAACAGTCCATCATAAAAGCTGCTTGCGTTCACCTGTTGCACAACAATGGCAGGGGAATGCGAAAGAAAAGGCACAATATGAGTAATGGTTATTACTGTTATTAAAACGACCATATTGCCACTCACTGGACTGTGTAGTTGCTGCCGTGCACCTGCCAATTACACAAGGTGAGTGTGGAAAGTGATGACCAACATTACGCATACAAATGACTCACTACTGCATTTCATTAATGAGCTGGAACACAGGCGGGAATCTGCAGGTCAGATCATTGGGCCCAAGTGACACGAGGAGAGCATGGATCAAATGGCACAGAGGAACAAGTGCAGAGAGAGAGAGAGACAGAGAGAGAGAGAGAGAGAGAGAGAGAGTGAGAGAGGGAGAGGGAGAGAGAGAGGCGTGCGCTTTATTTAATGTGTTTGCTGCGCGGCGTGTGATGTGCAGCAGACATGTGAACGTGACCCTGTAACATCTGAAGCCGCTGAAGTCTCGGGCTCTTCCACCTGGATCCAGCGGATGCCTGTAATTACTGTAGGAGCAGAGCTGCTCTGCCCACTGCGACACCTCCCATTACAAAGCCCTGGTGTGTATGATGGAGTGGAGTGACGGTGTACTGGGCCACCTGTTCTGTTTGGGATCACTCGAATGCTGATGATGGACAGGCTGAAACCATTAGACCTCACCCTACTTACTCATTTGCTTCTATCAGAGTGGAGCTGGTGGCCCCCTGGAGTCGTTAGTTGCGGGACTGCGGAGCTCAGCCTCACCACGGCTCCTTGTTGAGCAGTTTAACGCGGCACACGTGGTGGATGTCGCTGAGTGGAGGTGCAGCGTGTTCGTCGAATCCAAGAGGCCGAGGGTTCAATTCCCGGCCTCTCCGTCCGCCCTCGGACGTATATTGCTTTGGAGTCAAGCACGAGGTCGTGGAGTGATAAGACTCACCGGCAGACATTTGTGCGTGAGCGTCGATGTTTTGTGCTCCCACTCTGTGAGTCGTACATCACGGTGACCCAAACAACACGTCATGTCAGGAAGGAAAGTCAAAGCGGCTCGAAATGGGACGATGATGGTGCGTGAAAGGGAAAAAACAGTGTGATTCACAGTGCAAACAAACCCTTCAAAGGGACACGCCAGTGTGTTTACGGGAGCGCACGTGCTCACGCACAAACACACACGAAGACTTAAACACGGAGAGTGACTCCCCGATGAGATCACCTCGTCGTAGCCGGCGGTGAGGTCAGCGCCGCTGTACTTTCGCTCGGCGCCGTTCACGGCGGCGACCAACGGCCCGTTTCCACGAGCCCTAACGCGGGCAGGGCTGTGTGGTGTCGCCGTAACGTCGCCGAGTGTGCGTGTTGCGGGAGGCATGCTGTCGACCTTGGGACCCGCGATCGTCCTCCCACCTCGGAAAGTGCACTCGTCACTGACACCTCACACGTCCTGGGCTGTTGTTATTATTCCCGCTATCTCCTTTTACATTCCAGTCGACCATCGGCGGCCTGCGAGCCCACGGACCAAACTTTAACACACACACACACACACACACACACACACACACATACACACACACACACACACACACACACACAAAGTCTCAGATCTGTCTAACCACACAACATAAACAAAGTGGTTTGGTATCTCTTTAGACAACATGTCTTGTCTGGGTCCTGCCATAGATAGGTTTGTTTTATTGCAGATTCTTATATCAGAGTCTAAACTCAGCTGTTATTATCCTGTCAGGTTTATTTATTTATTTTTCATATACACTCTCACACCATGGAGGTATTTTTCAAGCATGTTCACCTCTGCTTTGTCTCCCAGGTGACACGCAACAGGAGAGGATGGGCTGCGATGGCCCCGCCCTGCTGCACCAAAGAGCAGCCGCGAGTCGCAAAGGTCACTCCACCCTGAAACGTCTCAGTGTGACACTCAAGTAAACACTCCGCACATTATGGCGCCATGTCTTATCAGCGAAGCCTTCATTGTTTTGCGCTTTCGTAACACCTCCGCAGCTCGCTACAGACACAACTATGAAGCACGAGTGGGTAAACAGAGGCGTATGAATATGTTTCCATTATCTCCCGCAGTCTCTATGGGCTTTTTGCTCAAGAGACAGAGTTGCATATCAACAAACCAAGAGGATATGGTTTCAAAAGAGAAACCTGTGCCCTGAGGAAATGTTTGGCACCGTGCAAAGATATCTAATTATTCTTTTGAGAAGGTGACAGGGAAGAAAGTGTAGGGGGAATCTCGACTATCTGCTTTCAAGACGCTTCTGTAAATGGCGTAATCTGTCGTTTGATTGACAGTTAGTCGAGCGCCAACATCCGACAGTCATCTTAAAACGTCGTATAGTGACACCTGTGGTGGTGAAGTGACGTGCCACTCATACTACCGCACAGCCAAGCCAAGCGAAAAAAGATCACAGCAATAAGTCAAGCCAGGGGCGGCAGTGGCTCGGTGGTTAGCAATGGAAGCATTGTGACCTTTGGAAGCGAAGGTCACTGGTTTGAATCTTACTCGGGCCCTGCTGCAGTGTCACTGGCCCTGACTCTGATACCCCTCCAAAAAGGCCCTATGTGTATTCAAAGTTACTGATTCCATAAATGTGCCTATTTTTAGCTCTTCAAGATCCATGAATCGTTTCCTGGGGGAGAAAAAAAAAGAAACATTAAATTGTTCAGTAAGTGGGGGGAAAGATTCCTGGCTCAGCACCCAAATCCAGTGTTTTCCTCCCTGACACATGCCGCATGCTTCAGACATGTTTTATGAAAATGCTCCCAGTTGTTGTTGTGTAATCATGGTCACGAACAAACACAAAAACAACACAGATGAACACATTGTGTCCTCGGCAGAACTTTCCATTCCTCAAACCTCTCGTGTCGTGCCCCGTTACGGCTCCATAACATCTCCAGATGCCTCACTCGGTGCTTTGGCCTCATCTTGACTCGTCATCAGATAACTCAGATATCAGATAACACAATGACACTGTCCCCATCAGATTGTATACGTGCTTTATCTACGTGCACATGCACATGTGCCCGACTGATTCATCAGGTATGTGGGGAAACAGACAAACATCTCCCCTCTTTGTGGTTTCCACACTTGGCCACCATTTAAACCAGGTGTCAAATGTACGGCCTGCGGGCCAAAACCGGCCCGGTCCGATCCAATATCCGACCAAGAAGTGAACATATTCAGAATGTACTTTTTGGCGCTTAGACAAAGGAAAACATTTGGAGTTTCTGTTTATATGTTATTATGTTGTGATTTTACTGGTCCCGTCCACTCGAGATCAAATGTGTATGTGGCCCCTGATCAAGACCCCCCCCCCCACCCCCCCGCCCGACCCCATATCCACTGGTGGTTCCTTGTCAGTTCTATGAGGATCAGTATTTAGAGGTGATTTCCTGGCTCTCTCTCTCTCTCTCTCTCTCTCTCTCTCTCTCTCTCTTGCTCTCTCTCTCTCTCTCTTCTTCTCCTCTCTCTCTTTCC
>JAFBJT010109342.1:80069-110069 GCA_016785325.1 Chascanopsetta lugubris
GACCCCGTATCCACTGGTGGTTCCTTGTCAGTTCTATGAGGATCAGTATTTAGAGGTGATTTCCTGGCGCGCTCTCTCTCTCTCTCTCTCTCTCTCTCCCTCTCTCTCTCTCTCTCTCTCTCTCTTTTGGCAACATCACAGTCCCTGAAGAGAGAGAGCGAGAGGGGGGGGGGTGGAGGAAGCATGAGTATTTATCTAAGCAGGAACATGCAAACTAATGCTTTCCACAGACTCATATCAGGACACAATGTGCCCACGTCTCCATCCCACAGTGCAGCATGTGCATGCGCCCACTGTCATTACTGTGGGAGATCTGAACACGTGCAGAGAAGTAGCAGGCCTTGGGGGAGCAGGCCTGAACTCGAGCATACTAAAGAGGCCATTAATCCTTTTTACTTCTATTAAGAAATGGACAGCGGCCGAGGCCAGCTGAGTTCCAGAGACTACCTCCACGATGCCTCCGAGACCTTCAGGAGAACAATCGTATGAAAGAACATTTTCTCTCGAAACTCAAATGAATTTACGGCCTCCCGGTGATTTTCACTCGGGTGAGGACTGTGGAAAGAGTCGTCACGAGGGACCAACCTGAGCTTCATGAATGGAATTTGGCTGGATGGGATGTTGAGATGTTATCAGCGTCAGACGAAGAAAAACACGCATGATACATGTGTTCTTTCCTCAGACCTAAGGAGATATGCAGGTGTGCTTACGTGCCTCGTGCAACATCTGTGGCCTGATTCAGATCAGGACGTCCTCTCCTACGCCCCAAGCTATTTTTGCACCTGTCCTGTTTTGTCTTATCAAGGAATTCCCCTCAAAGTTAGATGTGAGGTGAAAGTGCACTGAGTTTTCTCTCGCAGCAATAGAAAAAAAACAACTGTAATGGCTTTAACCTGTTGTGATAAGAGTCCAAACACCCCCCCCCCTCCCCGCCACCCCCACTCTTCCAAATGACCACAGTGCCCCGGCTACTATGTGCACAGTCGCAAAAGTGTAAATAGAGAGGCCCTGGCGCCCGGACCTCGGTAATGTGAGCATACATGGATCTGCCTCTGCTTGTCGACCCCAATTCATACCCATTAAGGTCAAAGGGCGAGTGAGGAGGACGGTGGTGGCGGCGGCGGCCGCGGCGGCGGGGGCGGCGGTGTAAAAATGAGATGTCAGGATGTGTTTGACAGGAAGTGTCAGCCACGCTCGGCGGAGCGGCTCACATCCCGCTCTGCTCAGTCACACACACCTCGACTCACGACAGTGACAGGCAGCCAGGCCGACACACGTCCACAAGAACCTGTTGCACAAGCACGGGCTTAAATGTGTTATATATGAAGGACGTCTCCGTAGTTACAGTATTAAAAAACACAAAGCGCCGCCCCCCCCCCCCCCCCCCCCCATCACCACTCGCCCATCACCATCACTCTCCCCAATCTATACCTCTCCATCTGTTCTGCCAACTGATCCATTTCTCCTTTCCTTCATTACAGCAGCACTTTTCCCTGAATGTATTTTGGTTCCCGTTACCCATAAATGAGCCCATTAATGTGTATTTACAAAAGGAGTGGGTCCTCTCTATGGGGGCCGCCATTTTTTTTTTTTTCAGTAGCACCTATTTTGAGTTTTAACGACAACTGAAGTCTACCATAGGTTCTCCTGCTTGCTCAGAGGGGTGATGGATACAACATGCAACTTCACCTCAAGCCTAGTCACCAAATCTTACACACTGCACCTTTAAGATACTTTAGATTTTCCCATTATTTGTAGTTATCGCTTACTTTAAGACACACACTATATTCGAAAACGAGATCATTTCTCTTTTCTAAATCCAACCTCTGAATGTGTTTTGATTTGATAGTCAGGAACTGATTACATGCTACAAGGCCTCATCAACACATATCACAACATACTGCTCAAGTTACACATTATGATGTTCCGGACCGAAAATAATTCTCTGACTGGACCGTTTTGAATGTTAGTTGAATAACCCTGCTGTAGTGCGTCTGCCCTCCCCTCAGCGTTATGGGCACGGCCAGCATTACTCCAGCTCTCCCTCTCTTTATATCGGATTCATTTTGTTTCTCCTCCCTCAGGGTGGATGTGTAGCTGGAGAGCAAGACATTTTTAAAAAACCTGTATCCGCCAAAGCATCTCCATGGCAGCGCGACTCCCCAAAATGGCCCATCATGCTTCACCGCACTTGAAAAGGAGCGAGGGCAGGGACGGGGCAGAGTGAGGATGGGTGAGCGGGGGGGGGGGGGGGGGGGGGGGGAATGAAGGGGGGGGGTGCAGGGAATGAAAGGGAAGTGGGAGAGAGAGAGAGCGCTGAAGTGGAAGCTTCCCAACACCACAGGAGGTGAAGTCACTTATCATGGCCGTGTTTACATTTAGCTCAGGCTCAGATTTTTACAAATGTCTCACCTTTCCAACTCGGCCTTTGAGTCGTCAAGCCAGACCGAGTCGGCGTAAATATTGTGACACAGGGATTAGGTTTATGTGTCTGACCGCCGTCCATTCGTTTGCTGACTTGATTTCTGAGCTATTTCCCAGTTTTGCTGCTGTATGAGAGATTGTTTACATACAAAGACTGTCTGAAGTGTAGGTGCAATGGCAGTGGTAGAGGTACATTTGCTGGGTGAATCTTTAAGACTAAAAAATGATGGAGGATGGAGGGAGTTAAAAACATTCAACTTTCGTTTTATTGGTTTGGTTTTTTTCGATTACAGTGGTTATTTCTGCCTTTGCGGGCATTCACAGACAAAACAGGACACACGACAATAACTGAGAACATGAAAAATATAGCTTTCTGATAATATCTGTGGCTCAGTCTAGTAGTTACAACAGATACAATAGTAAGTCTCCGTACCTGATCAACACAAATGTAAATACAATCACGTACATAAAACCAGGTAAAAACTGTCCAGGCTTGGAACTAATACTTTTACATTTCTGTGTGGTTTATAAAATGACATACATATTTACATTCAATTTGAATAATTATCATTTCAGGAAAAAAAAACAAAAAAACATAGTGTATGAGTCTGACATTAATAAAAATAAACACTGATTATTCAAACTTGTGATAAAATATATAATATTGATTATAATTAGAAGGTTCCATTATGTAAGTTCAAGTGCTATTAATAAAGATGCACAGGAAGGGCCCGGGGGGGCGGAGCCTCCTGTCAGAGTGGCATAAATCAAGGTGCAGCTCAGAGACTGGAGGACGAGGGCAAAGGTCAAAGGTTAAAATTCAGTCAAGCCTCCTCCTCTGAGACACGGTCAAAGTGGTTAGTACAGAAAAGTGGCAGCTGAGGGGGAGGCGGAGTTACCTGATTCCTCCTCCTGACGCGGCCCTGGTTAAAATGACACATACTGTTTCTAGCATAGAGGTTATTGATTAGCTGTAGTGATGAGGGGCAGTGTGATTCGAGCAGCATTGGAGCCAGTGGTGTTTCTAAACATCTGAGGTGCCATGGTCTCAGTTCACAGCTGCTGTGTGTGTATGCATGTGTGTGTATGTGTGTGTGTGTGTGTGTGTGTGTGCGTGTGTGTGTGTGTGTGTGAAGATCTCCCAGCTGAGGCAGAGGGTTAAAAAAAAGAGGAGGCAGGAGTTTCTCATCCTCCTCTTCCTCTCACCCAGTGAGCGAAGAGAGAGGCGTTCTGCTGACTCCGCCCACCCACCGGATGCTTCCATCACAGAAAATTACAAGTTCAAACTATTCATATTAGCAGCTTCTATAGATCCTCTTGGAAAATAGACTTTTTTATTTTTTATTTTTTTCTTATATAAAAAATATCTGTAATATAACTATGCAGTTCTTATTCACTGGACGGGTTTGACTCACAGTCATATGTGCTTTATTTTTTTTTTTAGATTTCACGTGTATGTATGTTAGATCACTGTGTGTGTTTGTGTGGGTTTGTTGATTGTACTCCACCACGTTTATCTTAGAGTATTTCCCTTTCATTTAAAAATATTCTCTCTCTCTCTCTCTCTCTCTCTCTCTGCAGGTCGCCTGTGACGCTCAGCGATCCGGTTCCGTCTTCTCTCATCACCTGGCTCCTGGACTGAGGGCGTGTCCCCGCTAACAGACGGTTTGCTGGCTGGACAGTGGACTCTCCAGGGACATGCTCGTGGGAGACAGGTCTGAACGGGCGCAGGGCTTAAACATGGAGGAGATGTAGAAGGCCTGCGGGCACAGACGCACAGCACGTCAGGAGATACACACAGACCACACACACTGTCAATCATCCTCTGTTTATAAACACTGTTTGAGGTGAGAGCGAGGGAAAATGGGCGGAGGAGGAAGGCAGGGGGAGGGGGGGGGGCTATTGTTTAAGCTAGGCCTGTCAATGCAGAGATAACTGTCTTTGTATTTCAGTGATTTTTCAACATACCACCCAGTACGCCGTGAGGCCGCCCTGGATGAAGCCCGTGAGGACGTCGCTGGGGTGGTGGCGGTAGTCGGAGATGCGGCTCAGGCCGGTATAGATGGCGATCATCACCAGGAGGAACTGTATTAGCGGACGCAACAGCCGGGCCCCTCGCCATGACAACCGTGCCTGCAGGTAGAACTGGAGAGAGGAACATATGCAGTATATTAAATCGTCTCCAGACGAGTGATTTAAAGCCTCACAAACATCCACTGATAATTAGGTCTAATGAGTGAAGCTCTCTTGATGTGAACATCCCCTCCACCTCCTGCCCTGAGGGGAAACATGACACTTGGCACGAGTCCATTAACATTGTCTAAACCCCCATTTCCTCCTTTTGTCCGCCCTCCTCTCTTCTGCACTGCAGAAAATGGATGTTTTGCAAAAAAAAAAGGGGGTCACAGGGCGAGCATGACGTGGAGAGCTGCGGCTTTACGAGGTGGCTGGACGTCTGTCTGGACCCGTCAGCCACCGGGGGAGCACGCGGCCCACATTCCTGCACCGAGACCGGCCCTCGCCACGTCCCTCTCCTCCTCCTCCTCCTCCTCTTCCTCCTCCTCCTCCTCCTCCGCTGACCCAGCTGAGAGCAGGTGTCACTGGTTCTGCCGCACAGCGGAGCAGCTGGCCACAGTCCGGGTGGCGTGTAGCTACAGGTTTGACACATTCTCTCCTGGTTGTCTGCTGGAACGCTAACTAGCAGCGCGTGTGTGCGTCTGTGTGTCTGTGCTGGTGTGTGTGCATCTGTGTGTGTGTGTGTGTGTGTGTCTGTGCTGGTGTGTGTGTGTGTGTGTGTTTGGAAACAATGGAGTGTGATGGCGAGAGGTGAGAAAACAGGGTTAGCACTCAGTGAGGCGCTTGTTTTTCCTCCAACCGCTCATTCTCTTTACCTCTACACCTTCTCCACTTTTGCTTGCATGTCTCTCTCAGGACGGAGGAGCTGCTTTTCATTCCGCGGTGCAAACAGAGGAAGATGGGAAATTTATTTTTCAGGTCTTCTCTTTGTTTCACTCATTCGAGCCCTTCTCTATTTCAGCCACCTATAATTCCTGGGTTAATGACAGGGACTACCTGAGGAATACAAAATGGATAATTACGTGCTTTTGTCTCCCTCTAACTGTCACTTCTCTCCTCACAATGGACCCATGACCATTGGGCAGTGGGAGTGAAAGGGAGCGATGGTGGCAGGGTGGGAGCGTTGGAGGCTGTCTGCCGCTGAAAGAAGCCTGTCGATCTCTCAGCAGGCATATTCAGCCCCCCCCTCCTCTAAATGAGACCAACAACAAGGCCTCCTCTGTCTGCACGGCCTCTTCATCTATTCATGCTCCCTCTCCATGGAAAACAGCCCGCTCCTCCTCCCCCTCCTCCTCCTCCTCCTCCTCCTCCTCCTCCTCCTCCTCCCTGTCTCGGCAGCTCTTTGAGAACGGTTGCTCTCAACCATCTCCTCCCTCACAATCAGGAGGTATGAATGCGTTGTGTCTCTGTGTGTTTGTGCATGTTTAATTGGCTTATCAATAGCGGCGGAGCTCTCGGCCCCGAGGGAATGTCGCGTCTGTCAACTCAAGTGAAAGTGAGAGCGCGGCACAATGAACCCCAACGTTGTAAACACCGCACCGAACGCTGTCATTATACAGCTCCGGCTCAGGTGAGCGCCAAGGTCACATTCCAGTGTGTGTCATGTGTGGTGCGAGTGTAAGGCAGAGGTGACTTACAGCCAAATAGAGCATGGTGTACATGGCGAAGGAAGCGTGGCCGGAGAAAAAGGACTTCCTGTAAGAGGAGACGCTTGAGGTTAGACACTGCGCCTTAAGTAAACACTGCTAATTATTTGGGTGCGAAAATAGGCCACACACCTCGCCTCCTCCACCATCTTGTGATTGGGCTGCTTGCAGGTCACTTGGGGCACGTAGCTGCCCTGCGTGCAGTTGATGGACGTGTAGGTGATGTTGCACACCGCCATGAAGTTGGGTCGCAGGCGGCCCACGCTCAGTTTGGCCATGTTAGTGAGGGACTGGCCCACGCAGCAGCCAAACAGGAAGCTCCCCAGCTCCTTGTACAGGCACGACACATAGCGGTTTCGGACAAACGCCCGCGAGTGCACGCCTCGGAAACGCACCCGGTAGCACTCGCCCAGTGCAATCTGAGGAAAGAGACGAGAGACGAGAGACTCACACACCGCATGTCTGCACCATCACAGGTCTCTGATCCTAAAACAAAGACATTGCACCACATTGAAGTAATGACACACGCTCCAACGTGGTATCATGGTCTTACTGTTAAGCCAGTGATGATTATACCGCCGGCGATGAGCAGGCTGTCAGGGATGGCCTCTCTGTCCACGTAGGGGTAGGTGATGCTGGCGTCTCCGCAGAAAAAGCCTCGTTTGTACGGAGTCACGGCCTTCAACTCGCATGCAAAGAACGGGATGGAGGCTGATGAGATGTGGGAGATAATGGGGAGAGGGGGACGGGGGGGAACGGGGGGCAGGCAAAAAACAAAAGAGGGCTTGATGAGCGTATGAGCATGTGGTTTGTTCGTCAAGCATCGCAGAGACGGCAAGACACACACGGACAGATCATGCAGCGCTGGCTCGCGTAAAGATGGCCTCCTGCCTTCTCCCGTCTCACAGGGGAAAAGGCATGAGATCCGACTTTCAGATTCCCAGGGGATCAGGCATTCCACACATAGCTGCTTGGAACCGGGGAGAGCGAGGGAGGGAGAGAGAGAGAGAGAGAGAGATGATGGACGTATAAAAGACAGATGAGGCACAGCGATGGTAATGACGGTGGAGGATTAAGAGCGAGAGGGCGATGTTATTAGGGAGTGTGTTACAGAGAAAATGTCAGAGTGCTGAAAGTAGATGATAAACCCAGTGTGTGTGAAAGGTGAGGTATTATTCAAACAAAGGCTTGGTTCAGTGAACAGTTCTGATTTATACGTGAGTGGAATATATCATTAACTGCTCTGGTGATGAGATCACTACACTTTCGTTTTCAGGTTTCGTCGTGTAGGCTTCAGGTGGCAGAAATGGAATTTGTAATCATTCTGCAAATGATTATGTTTGACCACCATATCGTACGTTAACCCACACTGGATAATCGAAAGCCTTTTGGAGCTGTGATAGTAACTGAAGGCGGCCATAGGTTTTCCTACAAGCTTGGAAGGGAAAAGGGAAGTGAGGCGTACTCATGGGCGACATGTTTCTTCACCACTAGATGTCACTGAGTCCTGCACACTGTACCTTTAAATGAGACATGTTTGGGGGGTCACTACAAGAACAGGATGACCATAGTGTTCCTCTGTGCTGGCTCCTATTTTCACTCTCATCCTGAAAGTCTCTGTAGACCCCCCCCCCCCCCCCCCCCCCCCCCCCCCCCCCCCACCCCAACCCCCCACACTCAATTCCTTTTTTTACCCCCCCCCGCCCCTCCCTCAAACAACAGCCCAGACTGCTCTGATTGGCCGGTCTCGTGATTGGCCAGCTGCTCCCAGTGTCCTGATCCTTGACAAATCAGAATTTGACCACAACAATGATGTCAACAGAAACAGAGAGTAGATTGTAAATCAAGAGAGAGGCATATTACATCAGTCTGTGAAAAAGTGTGCCCCCTCTACCAAAGACCATTGGGGTCTTTGACCCAAAATATCTCCTATTTGCACAGAACTCCCATGAAACCCTCTCACTTACAAAGAGCAACCAAGATATGACTCTTTAATCTCTATCAAGTGAAAGGGTCAAGGACGCTTGAGCGAATGAGCCTCGCCGCCTCTCGGTGAAGGTTCACTGGGGAAAGTCCGCTCAACATTATTTTACCGTGGCCAAAGAGGGAGACGGCGTCCATGTCCCTGCTGAGCGGCTCTGCTTTTATTCTGCGTGCGGACTGACAGCCAAAGAGCCCTGTCACAGGCCGGCCCGGCCCGGCCCGGCCCGGCCCGCTCCCGTCCTCTGTCCCTTATCCCATGTCCCCTTGTCACCCCATGGAATGCAGCGGGAACATGGGACTAATCATTAACCTCTGTGCCTCTCCCTGTCATCCCAGGCTTGCTGGTTGGTTGGAACGCTCCCAGGCCAAAACACTGCTCCTGCCAGGGAATCTCTCAGACTACGTGACTGGGGAGAAGCACAGGATACACACACAAACACAGGCCCAAAGGAATAAGACAAACAATGCGCGGGCTCAAGCTTCAGAACGATTCGAGACAAACGCCGGACATGAATACCTGCCCGAGGTAAATCGGTCCGGATTGGCCTCATTCCAGTTTACGCCCTTTCTGCTCACGCCACTGCAGCCATCACGTCCACGGAGACGTGCCCACTGGACTGAAAATGCACTTTCTGAACGGGCTGTGTGATTGCACCGTATCTGATGATTCTGTCAGACCGTGCAGGCAAGAGTGTGCGCTGGTGAACTTTGTAGTCAAAGTCACACTGCTCTGCCAGAGAGACAAAACACAGATAAAACCCAGCCCACTTCCATTTCTGTTCAACAGGGTCTGAGCGAGGAAACCGGGGAGGGAAACACATCACAGGCGGACAGGCGAGGTTGTGACGTCAATAGAAAGAGAGAGAGAGAGAGAGAGAGAGATAGAGATTGGAAACACCTCTCATCTGGCCCACATCTCACGGTCATCTTCATTCACACACATCAATTTCAGCTGAGTCACGCTCGAATACATTTATTAACATTTTAATTCATCAATTTATTTATTTTACTTTGAAATTCTCGTCATAATTGTTGGTTACGACTATGATTGTGTTGCACATAAACATCCTCCACTCAACAGAAAACATGGATGCCAACTGATTGTTGGATCTTGTGGACTTTGTGTTGCAGTCAGATGTACTGAAGTATATTAAAATGAAATGTCATATTTCATACAAACTCATTTCATTCTGATTAGTTTTCGTTAACTAAGATGAATTATCAGTACATAACCTGTATAACCTGAATGTTTTATTGGTTCTTATGTGCCACCTACACGTACTGCAAACACATCTTCTTAATCTCCTGCCTGTAATCCCTTTATCTGTGTTCGTCATAGCTTGGTGGTGAAATGTTAAGATATGATGATCTGGTTCATCTCCAGTTTAAAAGGCGTGGGTGTGGATCCATCCCCCAGGTAGTTTAAAGGTGCAGTGTGTGATAGTTTTGTTCATTTTTTTATTACATATTGACATTTTCGTGAATGTATAAGCATCTGAATGTTTTATTTTTCTCCATTACTCTTAAATCAGCCATGTTTTTACAGTAGTAAAAGTGGACGTACTAAACATCTTAAAAAAGTAAAGTCTATCATAGGTTCTCCTGCACGTTCAGAAGGGTGAGGTGATGGATACAACATGCAACTCCACCTCTAGATATCACAAAATCTTACACACTGCTCCTTTAAGTGAATTACACACAGTTTAAAGGTAAACTATGCAGGATTTGATGGATTTAAATACACCCTCTTCCCCCAGTAGTGTGTGCTACAAAAACTACACTATTATGGGAACACAACGCTTATGGCAAAACATGAGGCAATTAGAATATGTTGGCAGCGTCTATGCAGAGAAACACACAACCACGCGCTTCTATTGACGCTTTTAAGATAATTATGACAAATGACTTCTGCATGAATAAAAACATTTTTTTTCTTTTCAGAGCAAAATTTGGCACATTTAAACATGTTTAATGGTAAAATACACAACAATCTAGGCTGCATAGCTGACAAGTCTCTTTTGACCTTGTGTATACTTTATATGAGTGGCACAGGGAAGGAAGGGTGTGCTCCAGATTATTTGTGTGTGTGTGTGTGTGTGTGTGTGCAATCAAGTGTAATGGCAAAAATACATGTTATGAATTGTAATTATATATTTTCAACACTTGACATAACAGCCACTGAAATTTAAAATATCCTGCTTTTGTATTCTACATTACAAAGTACAGAAGTGCGTCAAAGACAAGGCCAACTGTGCTTTTAAAGATCATTCTTACACAGACACAGAATTTGCTATGTCTGAAATGTGTTTTTATCATATCATTCTCTTGTGTTGATGATTTAAAAGTACAATATACGTATAACATTTGTTGACTTCCGGGTGTAAATCTGGTCAGACTTTCTTCACGTCCTCAGATTTCAGTGGAAAAACAACAAATCTTTTCCCAACATTCAATATAAGTGTGGATGGACAGATTCCCCATGAAGACCTAAAAACTCTGGCTTACAGTCGGGATCATTTTCAATCCATATGGGCGTCTAATGGAAACCATAAAGTGCTGAGCCAGTTAACAGCATATTTTATTACCTCAGGCATGCCAATACAGACAGCTTGTCTTCTCCCTTTCTGGATGAAGTTTATGGACTAATGTCCACGAGCATCAGGCCACTACAGTGTGGCAAAGCCGTTTCTCAATCAACAATTCCATTGAAAGATTGATTAGTAATTCTCAGTCTGTGCTTAGAACCACATGCGGTGGCCATGTGCAGATGGTTAAAGAGTTTCTTCACATTCCCATACAAATTACAAGACCCTGTGTCACAGTCGGCCTTTACAACGACAGCTACATTAAAACGGTTTTCACAACAAGACACAAAAAGCACTTCAGAGACCCACACATCATCTGTCACGCAGCTGTGAGCAAACCTTTGCACCTGGCCAAGAAGTGCTCGAATAGACGGAGGGAGAGAGAGAGAGAGAGAGAGAGAGAGAGAGAGAGCCAGGAGAAGAGGGCCTGCGAGGGGACCAGAAAGGAGGAGGAGGAGGAGGAGGAGGAGTGGGTTGGCTCATACAGCAAGGCCCAAATGTGCTGCTCACTGGGCCTGACACTCAAAGCAGGAATGCTTTCAAATAGTCAAAAGCGACAGAAAGAAAAGGAGGGGGGAAGAGAGAGAGAGCGAGAGAGAGAGGGAGGGAGAAGAGGAGGAATGAGAGCAGAGGGGATATGAGCCTCACTCTGAGAAAGTTTTCTGGTTCTAATTTACACATCTATGACCACAGCCCAGAATGAGCTCACTGCGAGAGGAGAATAACAACCACCAACAGCAAGAAACGAAAAGGAACACTCTGCAGAGAAAGTGATTTAAGGCTGCGCAAAGAAAGGAGAGCAGATGGTACTTGCAGATGGACGCTCTTTAAGGTCATGCTGTGGGACATCTGCTGATCGATATGAAAACGAGTAACTAGGCTAAAATTCATGACCAGCGGGCTTGGAAATTGACAAATGGGGGAGAGGGACGCTAATACCGGGGTGAGAGCAAACTGTAAATATGGAGCCAAGAGAGATGCTTCGAGGGTTTCTCCACGGAGAACAGCAGACGGAGGCGATTAGCGGTGGTTCTGGAATGTGAGGGTCAGAGATCTGGGCTCTGCTGGGACCCGCTCTGTAAACACTACCCCGCCTCGACCAGCAGAATACCCCCAAATAAACATACGGACTCGACACGCTCGGAGAAACCACATGGATGCAAACAAACCCAAGCCGCAGCCACAGAGACTAAGTGACAACCAAACAAAACCACAAAAAACCCAACGAGCAGCCACGGGAATCAACCAGCCAACCAAATAAACCAAGCTAGAGCCAGGAAACCACATGAGGCCGAGCAACCCCACCGACAAGCATGTCAGCCAACAGCTCCGTTCACACGTAAACCTGAATGAAGTGTTATGAATGCCACTGTCGCCCGTCATCGATCCGCCTGACACGCGGCCGAAAGCTGCGCCTAGAGCTGTGTGGCACAATGTGTCATCACACCCGATAACATCTGACTGTGCAGGTCTGCACTTGATTGAACGGGAGAACTCACAATTAGTGACCTGTCAACATGGATCCATCCGGTCAGCGGCTTCCACCGAGCTGCAGCCCAGCTTTCAACCAGCACCCTTCAAGGGTGGTCCACCCCCCACCGGGGCCCCTCGGCATCTTGCGTGTGCTGTTGTTTCTCAACGCTTTTGTGAAGCCGCTTGTTTACCTTTCAGTCAACCTGGCTAAAAACAATCATAAAGCCAGTGAACTGAGTGGCGAGGTGTCGTAAATTGAATCTCGATCATTCCGGCGTTGCGAGAGGCAACGTGTCGGCCCCCCTTCCTCCGCATTTATTTGTGCAATAATAACCTTGACTGCACAAAGCTGTCTCTGTAAGCTGTGTGTGATCCACTCCTTCATCTTGGCACTGCTCAGTCTGAGTCAGGTGCGACAGAGGTGATGCCAATTATTTGATGTTTAGACTGTTCCCACAAAGAGTCTTTGTTTACAGGGGGAGTCCCGGAAGAGACTATGTACCATCCAATGTGTGTGTGTAGCACAAAAACAACTGTAAGGTAGCAAAGGTAGCGATTAAACAGGAGATGAAGTCATTCGCACCAAAGCTGGGATAATGAGTGGCAACCGTAGACAATCACATCAAACTATCATGGGTGTCCTTGAGGGTGGAACAATGGAATTCAACTGTCTCACGTATCTGTCTTGCTCTGGTATTTCCCCTCAGACACCTGCTGGATGGTTGACCCCTCTGCCAAGACTTGATTAATCCTCACAAAGGGGGCCTCAGCCAACTTGATTGAATTTCCTCCACAGGTGGCTCATCTTCCTCGGTGGGCCCCGTCCAGGTAGTGGAGAGGTGGGACGAGGGTGAGTGGCCGCCGCCCGCCAGCACACACATACACAAACACTCGTACTTCTTTGTCCATCATTTGCTGGATTTGCTCCAGGAGCCTGATCTGTTTTGTCTGCCCTGATGGCAGCACAAAGAGAATAATCAGGGAGGAACAAAGAGGGGCTGTAGCTCGGTATCTTTGTTGGGATCATCCGCTATCATTAGCATCTGCTGCAGCTGGACACCATATTCCGTACAACCCTCTTTCAGTGACAAGACGCGTGGTGGAACAGTATCCCTCGGCTAACCCCCACCTACCAAGTGTTTTAATAAGAGCAGCTAATATCAGATTATATTGACACAGGATTAGCGCATTTTTACGGCTCTGGGAGAAAGTGAAGATGTTAATATCCGTCGAAGCTCAATCGACAAACTCACACCGGGAAAGTTTTGTCTGAGCAGAATATGCACCATTGCTCGAGGAATGGTCTCCCTCGCCCCCGTCCAACGTTACTGTTGCCGCTGGCCAGTGGAGACACGTCTCCCCCAGCTGCTTCTGTTTTCTGCACACTTCATTGACCTGCTTCCTGGAGCCGGGCTCTGGAGCTCAGGGCCTGAGCGGTGAGGTCTGAAGTGGGTTGTCTTGTGTTCCTGTCTGATTCAGCAGGAACATAAAGGACCCGGCACTGTGGTATGCACCTTGAAAACCTTAAAGGAGCTCTGGGCTGATTTTTGTGGCGAGAAGGTGAGAGGGTGTGCCCGTCTGCCATGTGTGAAGGACGTGGAGCTGTGGTTGAGACGGCTGATGACTGTAGCAGCTCAGTACGTGTGGAAGCGGTGGAGGGCTGCGTTTGTCAGCGTGTTTTGGTTGGCGAGGGAAGATTTGGATCCACTTCAGATGGGAAATTGTGGGGATGAGGGGAGAGACACTCCAGCAGCTGTGATGTGACGCGATGATAAAATGCTCCGATTGAGGTGACACCACGCCGTGGCGCCAAGGGGGGTGCTGTCTCAGTCTCAAACAATGGAGGGACAGGCAGACGAGGACGAGTCATTAATGCAGACAGATGCAAAGGCGGGGTTTATCTCTGCACAAGCATCCAGGTAGACGCTTTGATGGTAAACCTCTCCAGACCCACTCTGGCTAATGAGCGCTGAGGATGAGAGTGCTACTCACATCTTTATTCAGCCATTAGAACTAATACCACTGGACCGTCTCAGGCGTTTACCAAACCATCTTCGAGGAGATGATTGCAGCTGTCTCATTAAAAGTTAATCTGATGCTGTTCGGTGCCTAAACCTTTCCGATCTGTCTCCTAGTTCCACGACCTCCCCGGGACGTAAACAGACAGCTGTAGATAACATCCTCACGGCGCCTAAGGGTCTGAACTCTGACCCCTACAGTAGACCCTCAACCCGATCTTCTCTTTCCACACTTCACTCTTCTCTCCCTCCCCGGGGCCACTCACTAATTCAGGCTCTCACTTGTTTGCCCCTGTAGCCTTCAGGCAGATGCGACATCTCTGAGGCCC
The DNA here is from genome assembly GCA_016785325.1 of Chascanopsetta lugubris. Lineage (NCBI taxonomy): Eukaryota > Metazoa > Chordata > Actinopteri > Pleuronectiformes > Bothidae > Chascanopsetta > Chascanopsetta lugubris. The sequence goes on from JAFBJT010109342.1 coordinate 94,604, forward strand.
GAGTCGACTCTGTTGTGCTAATGGGCAAAGGGAGATGTATTGACAATCACAGTAAAGTGAAAGCAACAGTGTATCCAGTCTATATGGAATGTTTGCAGCTAATGGATTCATGGATTGTCTGCTGCACAAATGGGACAGAGATGCATTAACGAAAGAGACTGCAAAATCACTTCCGCCACTAGCTAATGATTTGACTGATTCATTTTTAATGGCCCTCCATCTGTCAGCCACCGAGTGATGCTAATGTCTTTCATAACCTTGCGGAGAGTTTGATCGTGGCCTAAAACGTGAGGTAAAACAGAGCCGGCAAATTTGTCAACAAACAGCGCACACATGGCAGCTGTCGGAAGACATGTGCATAAGCTGTCACGATGACATTAACACACACAAACACCCACACCCACACTTTTCCTCATTAGTACTCACACACACACACACACACAAACACACACACACATGCACGGGAAACATTTTTTTATATTCCTGGCCCCGTACTCTCCAACATGCTGTGACGTGTTGGCCTCTTGCTGTCTCGCTCACTTGGCAGCTTTCTCTGCCAAATGAACAGAACCAGGAATCCTCTAAAACCCGTCACCTGCCTAACACACACACACACACACACATACACACAAAACATATAAACTGGTACACCTCACTGCATTGCTGGAACACCTTTAGTCCCAAAATAGAGACTGTCTGAAGGGAAGAAGAGAAAAAGAGGAGCGGACAAAGCAGAGATAAGCTGGAAAGACGGGGCCCTCTTAGAATTCAGATCGCTCGGGTAGATACCTATCGTTTCGTCTTGGCGTGCTGCTTCACGTCTTGAACAAAAAAAATAACACGCGTACACACAAAGAGAAATAACCGATTCCAGGTTTTTGTTTCCCAAACATCAAAAAAATGGCTCCATCTTCCAACTACTTCAATCATTTCCGTGTTTCAAAATAGATCAATGGATGGAATTCATCAATTGATGAATGTGTTGGTTTGACGCAGCCTCACAACTAATACGTGTCAAGTATCACACTACTTCCCAGTTAACCCCTGGAAGGAGGTCAAACCTTGCAGCCGTTGTGTTCTCCTAGGCTGTATAATCTAATCGTTGTTGCCACTTCCAGTAATTTCCAAATGACTCCTCAGAAAGGCAATAAACTAGCTTTATTGGGGTGATGACAGAGTAGAGACCACCTGTGCAGGAGGGAAACAGCAGTGCGGGGTAGGAAGCCTGTCCCTGCATGCTAGCTAGATACGGAAAAACACCTGGAACCTTCTGACCCCCACTTCTGCTGGACACTAGATCTTCTACCTATTTGCAGCCACGGGGCAGAGATTCTGTCGACGGTGACTCAAATCACCACACCAGGAATGCCTGAACACACGCTACAACACACAAACCAACACTTGAAGGGATTCAGGCCTTTGCATTCTGCTGCTTACTGACACTGAGCTGAACCAGGACAATCCATCTCTGTGAAGCATCCATCACGTGCGTGTCAGAACAGACCCACAAACAACTCTGCCTCAGTGCTGAAACAATGTTAGACGAGCCGGGTGTTGAGTAAGAGCCCGATCAGGTTACCTCAGTCAAAGCCTCGGCCCTAAATGTCCTTAATTTCCCAGCATTCCACAGACAGATTTAAGTCCATTCATAGCCATAGTCCATATTGTGCTGAGTTCATATATCTCCACTCTCTTGTGTGGAGGATTTAGAGTCATCCAGTTAAGAGGTTGCATGTTGCAGCTCCATACACATGACCGCTCTCTTGTATTCTAAGGAGAATATATAGTCGTCCTCAGCAAGACTCCAAAGGTGTTTGTGCTTGTGTAGAAATAAGGAATACAACATAGTAGAAAAGAACCTGTTCTCAATTTAAATATGAAGGGCTAATTCTAAGTTAAACAACCATTTTTTATCTTTGTGTGATTTTACAGGATCCATTATACCTGACGCAAAACACAACACAGGAAGAGAATGTGAAAATCTTGCATCACAGTGGTATCCATCATGTGCTAATGGCATAATGAGGGCTGATGCTTCGGGGTAAAATTCCTGGTTTCCCCTTGTGAATGAGCCCCTTTACAGAGTGACTAATGTCGGCAGGTCAACCGTCTGACAGAATCCAACCATGGCATTTTTACAGGAAAATTGCATTAGTCAGTGATAAGAGGATGCAGCTAACTGAAGGGCCCGATTCATTGCCAATAAGCGATGGCATTGAGTGCCAACTCCCCACGGATGAGTTGAGGTCAGGCCTCTGCTGATAACTGACAGGATGGTCAACATAGATAACACAGGATGCAGTCAGACAGTTGTGTATCTGTCAGCGACCGACGAGCTAATTACAACACACAACACTCTACTGTCTCTTGATCTTGTTTTGGGGCGGCTGAGAAATTGGAATGATTCGCCATGTGGGCTCGTTCATTAGTTTATCTGAGAAGTTAATGACTGCTTCCTGAGTTTTGCAAATCTGTGAAATGCCATTTCTTATTCTTAGCGGAGATAAACTCAACTAAATGGGTCAAGAAAGTCTTACAGTCCTAAAGGACAGAAACCTGTGGAACGTGAGCGTCATTTCGCTGATGTTATGTGTGGATATAGAAAAGCTACACAGGCATCAGCACAGAGAAACGTGTTTACACAAACACTAATTCTAAACAAAAGGTCAGCATTTTGATCCACGTTTCCTCATTCTGCATGCCGAAGTGTCCTTGGGCAAGTTCCTGAACCTCTAATTGCACCATGTCTGCGTCGAGGAAAGTGCTGCACATAGATGCACTGTATAAATGTTTGCATTAGAGGGCGAGCACCCATCCTCGAGAAGCTCTATGTACTTAAACAACTGGCCATTTAACAGTCCACATCGCCGATGAAATCCCATTAAATGTGCAGTGTGTAGGATTTGAGTGCTTTTTGTTGTCATTTCCATTGGCAACAAAAGTTAAATACTTATACTGATGTTTTAAAGTGCATTCAATAGTATATAATCTCCTAAATTGTTGTTTTGCTCCCCCTAGAATGAGCCCTTCACACTGACTGCAGGAGCAGGTCCGCTCTCCTGAGGCCGCCAAGCTACACCTCCATGCAGCCTTGAGAGGAAAAGGTGAGTTGAGGGGTATTTGGTTACAACTTCACCACCTGGTGTCATTAAATCTTATTCACTGTAGCTTTGATGCAATTATTTTCTGCCCAACATCAAACATTAAACATCCCTTGAGCTTTCAATGGACAACCAGCATGGCCTGTTACCACAACAGCCATAAACAGTGATTGGTGGTTGTTGCTGTTTGAATGCACCACCAGCAATCATGCAGCCACTGTCAAGTGTGTGTGAAGTTAGACCTGATAAAAAGATATCTGTCACATATGTATATATATATATATATATATATATATATACATATACAGTATATATATATATACATATACAGCTACAAGTGGGTTAGTTATGATTACACTGGGATGCAGTGGTATGTGCCAAGGTTCCCCTTTCGACTTCCATTCTCCATCTGGTATCTATGTTCTGTACATGCCAGGTTTTTAGATGATTCCTGGTTGGGTGTGATGTTGTCACTCAGACAAACACACTAGAGCTGAAATGATGAATCGACTCGAATCTATCATGAAAATGAATCGATTGCAATTTTCCTGAATCGATTAATCGAATCTTGAAAGGTGCAGTGTGAGGGATTTGGTGATATCTACTGGTGAAGTTGCATGTTGTATCCATCACAATTTCAGACATGTCTTTTCCACCTTTGCACTCTTTTTTTCCGCCTGTTCAAACAACCGTTTCATCGAATCGAATCGAAGAAAATAACCGATAGATCGACCGATTACAAAAACAATCGGTGGCTGCCGCTCTAAAACACACACCCGCAGATTGGCAGTCACATCCTAAAGCCCCGCTACACCACAGCCTGTCACAGTGGGTGTCTGCACGAACACACTGTGCCATGACAACAAACACACTCAGACTCGCACTGAGGAAACAGTATCACGTGCACCGGTCAGGCCGTGCAGTCTAATGGGAGAGCAACTTGCATGCCCATTGTATGTGTTGGGAGGAGAACTGAGAGAAACCATTTCCTCCATTGTGCTGACCGATGCTGGGCCACTGGCCACTTCCTGAGCACAGAACAAAGCGGCGGAGACATAAGCAGAGTGAACGGTTAATAGCATACCTGCAGGGGTGAAGAAACAGCAGTGAAGCAAACCGCCTACAAAACGCTGTTTTGTATGCCAGACACTGCAGAACACTGCTCCAACTGCCAACCAGGCCGAGACCCGTCAGTCTGCCTCGACAGGTTCCGCCTTTCTCCGTCGCTCTCGTGCTGCCCTCACCGAAAACCACTCAGCACAACACGAATGCTCCCTTCCCTTCCAACAGTCATGTGATGACATGAAACTCACGAATTTTTTTTTCATCTCCCTACGTAAATGTTGAAGTGAAATTCACAGGTTCTGGCCTATACTAGTTAATGTTTAACAATGATCTAATATCAGCAAAAACCTGATGAGTTAATGATTAAAGTCAAATATGCAACATTCTACAAACAATAATCTCTGAGTTGATGGTGTATTATAGCTGAATCTACAAACACATAGGACTCAGGTAAGGCAGCTTCTGACTTACAGTAAGAACATCCAGATACTTATTAACATGCTGTCTGGACACTTGTTAAACTTTTACTTCACTGTGCACATGACACTTTGGATTCAAGGACTGACTCAAATGAAGGATATCAGTTGTAATCAGTCCACATGGTTATATAACATATAGTTATAATATATATAACTATATGATTTGACAATATAGTTAGAGTATACACAGTTATTAAAGTACTGCTGGAAATAATAAAGGCTATAATTTGCAGCCAGTAATTGTTTATATAGTTTTCAGAAAAAATAACAAAAACATTGACGATGTTGTTATTCAATACTGAGTTTTACTCTAAATGGTTTTCATGGATCAGTTAAGAAAATAATCTGATTAAAATAACAATAACCAAATCAATCCTGGGGATTTCAACTCATTTGACAGTTGTTAAGTCTCTGTGATTTATTCGTTATGCATCAGATAAAATGGAAAACCATAATCAGATGACGTTTCTGTGGGGGATTTTGTGACTGAAACAAATAGAATGTGATACATTTCGCACAATAATGTCCAACAATGGCTCAGGGATTGCTTCATGGATGAAACCAATGTTATTGGTCCTTCTAATCTCATAATCTAAGTGTTTACAGAGAGGCTGTTGTGATGTTGAAGTATTTGGTCGGAGAAACACGAGAAGTAACTTTCACCACGAGAGAACTTGTTTTTCATCACAATTCCCACGTTCCTCTCCCGGGAACTCTGGCTCTAGTAACCATGGGAACAGATGAATTCCCGGGGACATACAGCTCTGCTCCTGCCAACTGAGCTCCCCCCTCCTCTCTCTCCATCCATCCATCCATCCCTCCATCTTTTCATCCAATCACACCCCTCTTCTCTCCCCCTCGTGCCCCCACGTGCACCACGGGGGAACCATGCTGAAAGTTTTGACGCCCCCCCCCACCCCCACCCCCTCCCATCTACTTGTGGAAAAATGCTTTGCGGCTTCATTAACTCCAACAAATCCCCCCGAACCACTCTCCTAACGCGGAGCAACCTCCTAATAAAAGTCAGCACGATTCACACAGCTGATGTGTGTTGGGGAGCAAGCAGCGGAGGAAAACGGTTGCAATGGCCCTTTAAAAACACGCCGATCGCCGTAATTGACCCGCACTTATCATATAATAGCACTTGCTCTTACCGACACAAAGACATATTACATCCAACCCCACCAGCATCCTCCTCTTGGTGCAGAACGAGCTCTCCTCCGCCGGCTGACCGAGGTAGTGTTTCCCGGCTCCGTTCTCCATCGCCTCCCCGGGCGCCGCGCTGTCTGACAGCCGCAGCTGCAGCTCTCCGTCCCGGGGCAGCGTGTTGGCGTGTGAGCCGGTGGAGTTGAACTTCTGCATGTCCTCAGCACTCAACGCACAACTTGTTGTTTGTGGAGTAACCGTTCCCGCTTTGAGTCCAGCGCGTGTGTGTCGTTCGTTGAGTTGTGACGAACTCGAATTCCACCCAAAAGTCAATTTTCAGTCCGTCCGACACCGGTGCGTCAGACCCATGTCAGCGAGGCTTTGACAGCAGCGGACCCGGGTCGACCAGCGCAGCCCACCCGCTCGAGGAGCCACCGCTTCGGCAGGGGTGGGGAGGGGGGAAACGACAACACCGGTGCGTTTCGAGTAAAAAACAATCAAATGAACGAACACAACCGTGAACACGATGCAACTCGAACTCCCGAACGCACCTCGGCTCAGTTTAACTACACTACAAACTTGTGAGTGGGGCTTAGTGAAGTTCAATCCGCTTTCTAATGTCCCGAGCACTTCCACAGTTCGTCCGAGCATCGTTTATCAAGAGCGAGGACCGTTTCCGGTTTGGACTTTCAAAGTAAAAGTCTCCAAGGCTGGGACATGCGTGGAAATAGCGGTTTGAGTTGAACGTTATTATGATTTCCGGTTTTATTCTTCTTGGCTTGATGCAGTTAAAGTGCCCTGAGGAAAAAAGTTTTAAAAAGGTAAATCAATAATAAAGACAATATGCAAATGACGTTGTTGCATCTGACCTCCGATCCCTCACATGTTTCTTGATACTGCACACAACAGTTCTGTGACTGGCTGCATAGCTCAATAAATGATGTGACATTAAAAGTGGATTTGACCCAATCAGGTGCCTCATTAAAACATTAGTGTAATTATTCTAGATTCGGGTTCTGCCAATAGAAATGAAAATCAGTGGGCTAGTGGACCTGGCCCACAGTCACATGTTGCAGCTGAATACTCCTCATCTGAGCGTGCCCAGACATAGCGTCCCCTATATCATTAAAAGTCAATAGATGTTCATTTTGTCCTTTCTGGACCACTGTCAAAACGTGGAGGAACATGTTGATAATGCAGGCTGATTCGATTGTATTATAAACCCATAAAACAACAAAATTCATGATCAATATTCAGTCGCTGGCAAAATAAATCAATCTAACGCAGTGGACAACGTGACGACAGTTGATCGTTTGCTTGATAATACCATTGTCTATTGTCATTTATTTTTTGCATGAATTCGAATGGAATCATTATAGTTCCATCTGTGCTTCTGTGTCAGCAGCACTGGCCAGCAGATCGATTTTTCCACAGTATCGACCCTTGTTGTCTGCATGTCTGCCAGCTCACTGCAGACCGCACGGAGACCGAACACTATCTGAACACACGGTTCACCTCATGCAACTTCTGATAGGTTCAGAGGGAAGGATGCAATGGATATGTATTTCTAACTCAGTTGCATGAAGGCTCTTCGATCAGCTCACAGAGCTAGAATGAAGGTTTCCTGCCACCTAGTGCACAGACAGAGGAACAGCTGGCTGTTCCAGTGATTGTTGTGGGGGTGGATGGAGTAACTGCACCTTCAGTTACATTTTTGTCTTTATTTTTATTTCTGTTCTTATTTGTATTTGTATTTATTCCCCCATAATTTACCTGTTGCTTAAATGAATGGTGAAATAGCTCCTTTCTTTCTTTCTTTCTTTCTTTCTTTCTGTCTTTCCTTCTTTCTTTCTTTCTTTCTCGATGAATGGATGTGTAGACTACATGGTCTGAATAAGGTCTTGTAATGTGAAACGTGTTTCACCACATCTGCATATTTGTCTTCATGTCAAATGTCACGTACTTTGATTTACCTCCACTAGATGGCTCTAAATCACCATTTGACGGGTAGGGGATCAAACTCGCGTAGGCAGTAATTAAAAAGTGGCTGGAGTGACAACGGTTCTTTGCCCTTAGGAGGTTCCTATCTGATTTTCCACCCTCCACCGAGATGTCATGTCAGTCTCTCCATTTCTGATTCAGCCCGACATTCCATCCGTCCTCCACCCTCACGCAAATAATGCCGCCACCAGCGAGGCCAGTGCCGAATATTGATAACTGTGGCTTACGTCTGGGGCGTGTTGACTCACCCAGTATCACATTTGTTTTGGTCAGACTGAATGAAAACGCAGAAGGAAGATACAAATGCAGCAGATTGTGCTGCCGTAAGCATTTTCTTGTCGTTTCACAGTTGTCATGCAAACACTCAGACACTCAGTGTTATTGTTACACTAAAACACTTGTCTGGGCATGTTGGTCTGATTTGTGACCTGAGCTCAGTCATTCATAGAGTTGGTTTACACCACAGGGTTCACGTAGTCATGTGTTCACGTCGATGATGCATACCTGAACTGAAGCCCATCCTGTTGTGCTTCTGAAACTTTCCCTCAGAGAAAAAGTTACAGAGAAAGTGAAACTGAGCCGAACCTGAAAATACACCCAGGTGGGAATTTTCAAAACAGTAGACAAACATGTCTGTGATGGGCCTGTTGTCAGGTGACCTACATTCATGCTTAAAGGTGCAGTGGGTTCAATTTCAGGCATTTTTATAGCTTCAAAACAACCACATACTGACATTTTCATGACTTTATAGTCAAGTAAATGTTTTATTCCCCCCACCCCCCCATTACCCTGAAATGAGCCCTTTAATGTATATTTACATGAGGAGCGGGTCCTCTCGATGGAGGCCGCCATGTTTTGAGTTTTAATAATAGACCAAAGTCTATCGCAGGCTCTCCTGCAGGTTCAGAAGGGCAGATGGATACAACATGCAACTTCACCTCTAGAGGTCACCAAATCTTACACACTGTACCTTTGAAGGTCCAGTGTACGGACTCTAAGGCGAGGGTTAAACAGAGAACTGCCTCCAGCTCTCACGGAAAAATGATTATCTGATGTTTGTATGAGTTTGTACCTGAATGCATGAATCTTTTCCATCATCAAACAACTCTAACTTATACTTTCGTACGTTGTCTCAGAATAAAAGAATATGCTGCTTTAGGGATACACAACCATCATGCTGATGTGGCCCTTGGTGAAAGCAGGTTTGACACCACTGCTACATGGTGGGATGGGGAAGGGGAAGGTGAGGGGGTATTCAGCTGCGGCACGCAATTACGTCACTGTTGTCGCAAAATCCTACGGACTGTACCTTTAATTCCATAATCAAAGGAGTTCCATAATAGTGACAGATCTAGGTACCATCCCATCCCGCAAAGAGGTTATGTATGTTTTCTGTGTTAGACGGGGATTTCAGTAGAATTTTGTGGTAGCGTGCGAATTGAACCCCGGAAGATCAATTCTGGTTCGAACCCAAATCAGGCTGCAAATCCAGGAATCGTTTGTTTCATTTGCTTCAACGTTTCCAGCTGTTTCTCATCATGTTCCTGATTAAAGGTCTCCATGACCCTGATGAAAATAGCGTGGGATGATCTGGGCTGATGCAAACTGTAGAATTGAAAAAACGTGTTGGATTAAATATCCAATCGTTAAACCATGGAATTGAAATATTTGGTGACGCAATGAAGCAGTTTTCAGCTTCACGCCTCTGCTAAGCAAGCCTGGTCTTAAAGGTGCAGTGTGTACAAATTACCCTTAAATGAGCCCATTAATGTATATTGTATATATAATGTATATTTACATAAGAGGGGGTCCTCTCTACGGGGGCTGCCATGATTTTACAGTAGCCCAGAGTGGACGGACTGAACATCTTTTGAGTTTGAGAGAAAACTGAAGTCGACCATAGGTTCCGCTGCATGTTCAGAAGGGTGAGGGTGATGGGGATGGATACAACATGCAGCTTCACCTCTAGAGGTCACCAAATCTTACACACCGCACCTTTAAGAAACGCATATTTTCATAATATCTTAAGAACATATATCATGATAGATAAATAAGATTTAAAGGTGCAGTGTGGAGTTCTATTGGTGAAGTTTCAGCTTGAGACTCCCTCAGCTCACCCTTTACCTCCAAGCACGTAGAAGAGCTCATTTTGGCTTCCATTAAAAAAGAAAAACTCACACTCAAAAAGTGACTCACCATGACTCAGGATCTGGAATGTCAGACATGTCAAATAAGGATATGGTAATATGGTTCATCTTCTCCTCCCTTCTCCCCCTGCTGCACAGAGGTTTGTTCCCTCTTCCTTCCCCTAGTGTGAGAGGCGAAGACGAGCAGGGCCGGCCCTGAGACGCCATCACACACCTTCTGTGTTTGCCCTCAGAAACATGCAGGGAAAGTACCTGTCCGCCACCTTTGTTATATAGGCGCACAGAGCACGGCAGAGAACAAACGCCAAACCATCCTCACACGTATGCACACACTCTGTGAGCTCAGGAAGCCAACACTCACACATGCAGACACACACACACACACACACACTCACACACACACACACACACACGCGCAGCCTGCAGAGGAAGCTGCAGGGCCCCGTACACTTATCGGCTCTTTAACCTCTGTCTTCAGGAAGCTCGGTGCTCTGCTGTCAGAGGGACGATATGCCACAGCGGACCCAACACTCCCTCAGCCTCGTCCTCCTGATGTGGACCGCCGTCCTCTCCGTGGTCCAGGTGGTGTTCATCATCCTCTACTTCACAGCTGGCCGCCAGGTGAGAGTGAACACGTTCATCGGGGGGTGGGGGTGGGGGGGAGATGACGACATATCTGAGCTATGCGGAGCAATTGGAGTCGAAGTTGTGGTTGGCTTTATTTGATTGGGTTACATTGCAGTGATGTTTATTTTTATTTTTTTTCGCGAAACATCCAAACGCCTGCAGCTCAAACGACCTCCACCTCTATTATATATTCATATATTGAGACTCAATATATGAATATTCCTTTCATCAACTGATCTGTAAAATTGCAATGTTGACCTCATAATAGAATATCACAGTCATTTGAAAAGTTGAAACGTGTGTGTTATTGACACAGATATTCTGTGTATTTAAAATTCTTTAAACATTGAACAATATAAACATTTTGCCACTTATAGTACATTATAAAATACATCAGAATATATGTAAGGGTGTGCATTGTCTAGATTTTGTAATGTATATGCATTAAGAAGAGATATATTGGCATACTAAATATAAGGACGTGTACTGTCAAACATACATTCCCCTTGCAACATAATTAAAAATGTATTTTCTAACATATTATATTATAATTTTCAATGTTTGTCAATATATTTTTGTTCCGCAAGGATTCCTTAGAATGAGGTAATTGTCTTATATCAGGAGCTGGTCTGCTTTATGGAGGCAGCCATTTCTTTTTTACAGCATCTCCCTGAGTCAAAGGTCAAAGTTCAAGGTAGGGGTGAGGTGAGGCGAGGGCTTATCCAGCGAAATCAGGCAAACACACCACTCGGACGTCACAGTAATATTATGCTGCGGTGTTGGACTCACACTCGTGACAACAATACAGTGGAATCTCAATGAGGGGAACCAGGAAGACATTACATCACTGACCACACTCGCTTGTTGAAATTCTGAGAAACATCCAGTTCTCTGTTTTCCAATCAGCTTCCCTCTGAGCACGGGCTTCTCCTGGGAAAAGGAAAAATGCTGAGCTTCCGGACCATCGAGGCCTCAGAGGGTAAGATCACCCCAAATCACTGTTTCAACTCCGCAAACAAAGGATGTTATTGCGCCTAAATCCAAAAATATCCGCGGGAAACCAATAATCCCAGCACGCGCTGACCGCGTGACTCACACTCGTAGGACACAGGTTGCACAACACCGCTCTTTTCTCGACCGCAGACGAGACGAAAGCTAAGTGGCGGGCGAAGAATTCAGACGCCAACCTCATATCCGAGGGAGAGGTCCTGACCGTCAAGAAGGACGGCTACTATTTCCTCAACCTCCAGGTGACTCTGTGCTCGTGCAACGAGGCTCACGCCGTCAACCTGCGGTGGAACGACGAGCCGCTCCTGCAGGGATGGACTCACTCCGAGTCGTGCAGCACAGGCCTCCTCAGCAAGGTGGAGGAGCTGTCCGCCGGAGGGACCCTGGAGGTCACCATCACCCCCAAAACATGCATCAACACCACAGAGTCTGAGACTCACCTGGATATCATCTTCATGCGCAAGCCCTAGAGGTGCCAGCCAGCGCCTGTCCAACCCATAAGAGTTTATTTATTGTGGCCTCCCCGCTGTCAGGGTTGGTTCCCTCGGTAAAGAGTCAAGACGGGTTGTGCGTTCGATTTCTGCTGAATTGCAGAAAGTGAGATCTGGCATCCAGGAATGATAAATAGAGTAGTGGAATGCACGTCGAGGATACCCGCGTGTTTGTGCTCAGTGAGACAGACTTCACGAAGATCATGAAAGCACTTGGATGATTCCATACTGGCAGACTTCACATCATATAACGAAATGCAAATATGTCATCGACTTGTGTTTAAAAAAAACAAAACAAGTTCTTTTCATGAATTGTTTGAAAATCTATTCAAAATAACCACTATGACGAGGGAACCCGAAGTGTTGGCACGGTAACGCAGCACTCAAACGATCTCGGCAAAGCAAACACGCTGTTAATGAAGTCACTACAAATCCGTTTCTTGGCTGAAATCCTTTTTTTTGTTTCAAATTCACACTTCTACTGTGGAACAATAAGAAATCTACAGTTTGGCATTTTTATACTTTTCATATTTTTATATGACTTCGGTAAGAGAAGCAAAGCTGGCTTGTTCTCTGTGCTGAGTTCACAGTGAACCTGTCTTACTTGAGCCGATTGAAATGTATTTTCCTCATCTGAGTCTGACTCAGCTCCATGAATGTATCGTTGTGCAACATCTGGCATGAGCCAGTGATTTGCACAATCCATATTTAGCTTCTGGCTAATTTATTTCTTGAATGTTTTTTGCTGTTTGTAACACATACTATTTATGTTCATGTATATTGGACATATGCAATACATGCTGGAATATGCTGTTGTTGTTTTTTCTTTCAATTCTTTGGACAGCGTCACAGTGTAACGTACATTATTATTGGATTGTGGGCTGCTGTGGGTGAGCGGTTGGTGGATCTGTTGGGATTTGATCCCCCCCACCCCACCCCCACCCCCACTCCGCATGCTGAAGCGCCCATGGGCAAGACACTGAACCCCACATGTACTCATAGATACAAAGTGCTGCAAACAGATGCACAGTATCATGAATGTTTGTGTGACGGTCGTTGAATGTAAACTGTACTGTAAAGTGCTTTGAGGTGTCTTCCAAGACTTGATAAGGCTCGATACTGAAGTGGAACTTATTCGCTTTGTTTTATTTCTTCATCTTATCTGTGTCTTATGTTTTGCAATAAAATATGCAGAATTGTACCTGAATGTGCATCGGCTCATTTCCCTCATATGCGAACCTCCACTGGACATTACAATGCAAATGGCCCAATCTAAAGCCCATGTTCAGTTTACTCGTTTTGAATGCTCATTACCTTGTTACACTCTAATGAAAACATTTGCTCAAACCAAATCGTTAAATTCTTCATTTAAGAGATGCAAAAACAATTCTGTCTTGTGTTTTGAAAGCCTTGTTAAGGAGGTTGAAGTCATGAATGATGATGAGGAGGAGGAGGATGACGATGATTGATTTTTGACAGTGAGTCATTTAAAGACCCTGAGTAAAAAGTGAGAGTTAATAATAGACGGTGGGACCACACAGATACAGCGGGACCCTCCCTGCTCCGTACTGTCGAGGAATTCGCCATCCTCACTCTGATCATGCAAATAAAACCTACACACAGATTTTTATCCAGCTTACACCACAATAAAAACATTTTTACAGAACACAAACGGAACTGGAACACAGCGATTGTCATAACAGTCTAGACAATTTATTTTCCAGCCCGAGGCTTCATCTCTTCAACCTATCTTCTCCAAACCTCAGTCACACATGACGCTCTCATCAATTAGATGCTGCCACAGCAAAGATTCTACCCACTCAGTTCCATTTATTAGAGACATCTGTCGGGGGTGGGAATGTTCCCATCCCTTTGTTTTCCACTGCCTGACATCGAAACGGATGTGTGTGTGTGTGTGTGTGTGTGTGTGTGTGTGTGTGTGTGTACGTGCGTGTGGTTGTTTAGTTTGATTCAACTCTTTATTTTAATTTTTTCAGAGCAATTTATTTTTCATTTCCTTCTTCTGACTAATTTCTTCTTGGTTTTTGGTGTAATATTTTTCCTGTTTTTCTGAGTCACTATTTTTTTGTTTTTTGTGGTAAAGAGTTTAGGGAACAAAGACGCATTCATTCCTCTAACGAGAGCTCGATCTAACGGAAGCGAACATGGCCAGCTTGTTCTGTTTGGTCAAGTTTGACTTTGATCTGGGTTTAAGACACTGGGAGATTAATGGGAGATTCCCGACTTTAAGTCACATAGATGGTATTACTATTAGTTTGTCAACTTCACGCAGGCACCTGAGGACTTTGTGGTTGTTTAGAAGGAAAGCCTATTCAGATCTGCTAGAGAGAGAGAGAGAGAGGGAGAGAGAGAGAGAGAGAGAGAGAGAGAGAGAGAGAGAGAGAGAGAGAGAGAGAGAGAGAGAGAGAGAGAGAGAGAGACTCGGACTCGGGATGAATTAAGTTGAGGTAGGCTTTACTCGAGGAGAAGTAACAGGCATCCACCAGGCAGTGCCACTATTAGTTCTGCTGTGTTTCACAATGTTGGGAGTTATATAGGCCGGGCCTGTGGCTAGACCGCCCCTTGATATGGTTACCGTGGGAACAGGGTGACCTTAAGGAGAATATGTGTTGCTGGCCATCTGAGGGGAATATTTTTCCTCCACAACAACAAAACAGCCATAGGAGGAAAATCCACTCTTGACTTTATCAATTAACTAGCAATTTGACAACTTTAAAAGAACCCATTGTGAGACTAAGCGGACTGAACATAGCGCTGCCTGTACAACAATTGATTTTACGCTGAAGAGCAGCAAAAAAAAAAATAGAAGTCAAAAATACAATTGATTCAACAATACAATCACTTGATTACAACCTCAACCCTGTCTCATAATCATAGACCGTCCGCCACAAATGTTTTCACAGGTAGGAACGAAAAACCCCGCGGGAAAACATTCCTACCACCCCCCGATAAGTGTCAGAGTCAGATGTTAAAGATCCTGGAGATCTGTGTAACAGCAAACTGTCTGTCAAAAATCAGAAATCACAGAAGAAATCACATTTTTTTTAGGTTAATGTCACTGAGATGATTTGTTTGAGTTGTGCACATTTGCGGCCAATGACTCACATACTTGCTCAAACTTTATTTAGATATGTGTTTGAACTATTATCATTCATAATCATTATCATTATCATCATTATTGTCGTCATTGCCGTTGTTCTTGTTGTTATCGTCAGTTGTAACAGTGACATGACCTTGTGGGTACGTATCAGACCTTTAACAAAACAGATGAATGAGTGAGCTGATAAACGACACCAACACAAGGTCAACAGCACTGAACCCATCCACCATCACCTTCGCCCTTCACTTTAGAGCTGACCCAAAACACACATCTGTTCTCC
>JAFBJT010109343.1:0-17182 GCA_016785325.1 Chascanopsetta lugubris
GGGGGGTTATCGCCTCCTTTAGATAGCTTTTCACGCTTCCCTTCT
The DNA here is from genome assembly GCA_016785325.1 of Chascanopsetta lugubris. Classification (NCBI taxonomy): domain Eukaryota; kingdom Metazoa; phylum Chordata; class Actinopteri; order Pleuronectiformes; family Bothidae; genus Chascanopsetta; species Chascanopsetta lugubris. The sequence continues at coordinate 46 of JAFBJT010109343.1, forward strand.
CTTGGTGCTCCTTCGCCCGTCCCCCCCCCCTCCTCTCCTCTTTAAATGCAGCTTCCCCCTGGTGTTTGTTCCACACCGTTGTTCGATGTGGCCGATGGAGTCGAGTGCTTTTATTTTGAAACTCGCCCGTTTTCTGTATTTATGTATTTCGGAGGTCCCCGTTTGTATTCATTCAAATGGACTTAACAAAACATAACTGACTATAAAAAAAAGTATCTTAAGTGCACTCGTTGGCAAAAAATATGCTTTTATTTTGAAATGCTTCCGTTTCCTGTGTGTGTGAGATTCTGTCAGGCTTGATGTTTGTATGTGAGGAAGCACCGCTGCGTCCCGTAGCCTCTGTTCACAGCGCCTCCCCCTCGCTTTCTTAGCCTTCAAAATAAAAGTCCCACTTTGAGAAACCACCCACAATGGATTGGAAATGTCTACAAAGCAAAAACTCCGATTTTCAAATATATTTTTCTATTTTTTTTGTGTGCATGATGGGAAATGATTTCTTTCTGATACGATGAATAAAAATGATAGAGATAATACAGAAACAAATAGCCCCTCAGGTGTTTTCAATAATTTCATGGAATGACAACAACTGGTCTTGATGTAACACAAAGTTTGTTTGGGACCCCGGTAACAATCTGGGTTTCTATGTGGTTCGGCCCCCCCCGTGAAAATACTTAGGAATGTTGGGATATGGGACACATCGACTCACTCACTTGAATGAATTACATTTACTCCTCTCAAACATACACACACACACACACACACACACACAGCTGCTGCTTCTTATTTCCAGTTGATCTTGTGTCTACAGAATTAATGTGCACGCTCCCATTATCTGGAGAAGAGGCCGGCGGAGCGTGAGGGGCATCTCTTGCCCGACTGACTTTCATTTACAAAGTGGCCGTGTTACTTTTGTGTTAGGAAATGAGATCGCGCCGCAGCAGACGGCGGACGAGCGAGACTGTCCCGCGCGTCCTCTCTCTCTCTCTTTTTTCTCCTCTCCCCCGCTATCGGCAGCTTCTTCTTTTTCTCACGTTGCTCACCAGACACAGGACACAGCAAAGAAGGCCCCCGTCTCCCAGGATCAATGAGTCAGGGGGGGGGGGGGGGGGGGGGGGGATAAAGAAGCGACATGCTCCGCCCAGGCCATTAACATGACAAGCTGTGCTTGTGCTATAGTGGGGGGACACCCGGAGACGTCTCCACACGGTCCCTTCACCCCCACCCCCATCTCTAAAGCTCGTCCCCTCATTCCTTACTCGTGTTCGCTCTCGCCCTTATAAGGTCATGCATGGGAGGAGACTTTAGGGGTCATGTAGAGACAGAAAGTCAGTGTCGGACACAGGACTATTTTTAGGATGCTGTGTCTGTGTGTGTGTGTGTGTGTGTGTGTGTGTGTGTGTGTGTGTGTCTAATGTGTACAAGTCCAGATTTCTGAGGACCAGAGTATGTTAACGAGACATGCAGCGAAAGTAGTCGAGGTCCATATAAGAGGTTTGAAACCATATTTATTAAATCAAATAAAAAATAAATGCATGCATGTATGTGTGTATGTGTATATATATATATACACACACACACACACACGCTACTTCCTGGTTTATCCAAAAAAGGGCAAGGAGGTGGTGCACAGCTAAAGCTGGGGTGGGCCCATGGTGCGGTCACAGCATTCAGAGAATGTGCCAGGTCGGCCCAGGTGTCAATCAAAAGGCCACGCCCGCATCATCATACACAATTTAAACCCTTGATAGAAAATAAAAAAATAAGACCCCGCCACCGCACAGTTGTCACGGCAACACGCGACCGATCGAGACCAAAAATATAGTTTGCACCAGGCTTTAAACATTTCATTCACCTCTAAAGCTGAACCTTTGAACATGGGAGTCTATGGGGATTGACTCCCTGTTGGAGTCAGCCAGTAGGGGAGGGAGAGAGAGAGGGAGAGAGAGAGAGAGAGAGAGAGAGAGAGAGAGAGAGAGAGAGAGAGTGTTTTTATAAGACACTGAATGCCACCTTACACAATTAGCACCAATAAATACACCAGTAATTTAATAAGGGGAACAGTTAATAATAATGAGTCAATCATAATAGTACAGAAGTACTTTCCCCTTCCTGGGACTAATAAAGGTCTAAAGGTCTAAGTCTTCTTTCAGGTTCCGGACCAGTTTGTTAAGGGAGACCACATACGATGGGTGGGTGGGTGGGTGGGTGTGAGAGGGTTGAGTGGACAGCTCCTCCCCTGAACACACACTCTGGTGCGTCCTTCATTCATTTCCCTCTGCGCATTTTCACTTCAAACCCACAGGGGGTGTGGCAGCTTCCACTCGGGGGGATTAAACCAACAACACGATTATATGCGGGAGACACTTTTAGAAGCTACTGATAAAAAAAAAACCCAGTGCTCAGTCATGTGTTTTTCCAAAAGGAGACAGTAGATCGCGTCCCACTGTTCTGTCTAATCCCTCTGTGGCTGAGAACCACAGGAAACCAGGATGTTTCAATCAGGTGGATTTAAGTAGAGATAAGCATTTATGCTTAAATCCTGCTTTTCCCTTTCAATGGCCATTGCATAAGGTTTTGGATGAGATTCTTAAAGGTGCAGGGTGTAAGATTTGGTGACATCTGGAGGTGAAGTTGCACGTTGTATCCATCACCTCCCTCTTCTGAGCATGCGGGGGAACCTATGGTCGACTTCGGTTGTCATTAAAACTCAAATGATGTTTAGTGTGTCCACTCTGGGCTCCTGTAAAAACATGGTGGCCCCCTGTAGAGATGTAAATACACATTGATTGGGTTTTTTTTGTGAAGGGAAATGACAAAAAAAAAACAAAAAACATTGAGGTCATTATGAAAGTGACAAGTGAAGTGACAACAATGCCCCAAAATCTTACACACTGCGCCTTTAAATGCATAAATGGGCTATAAAGTGAGAGTATATTCACCTGAATGTAAATGTTCATGAATAAGCGTCTAATATTTACACCAGGAGTGGGTACTGTCTACAGAGGCGGCCATGTTGCACCTTTTGAGTTTGAATGGTTCTTAAAGGCTAATAGGTGTTTGGAGGAGAAGGGTGCAACATGCAACATTGCCACAAGATGTCGACAAATCCTATCCACTCTTCCTCTGCCGCAAGATTACGCAATATTTAACTTTAAAGTAAAAAGCAATAAAATATACTTCCAAACTATTAACGAACATATTTTAGACAAGTCATTTTTTAAATTGCTCAATCAAATCTAAAAAGCCGATCCACCCGACTTTGAAATTGTGCAATTTCACAATAGGGCCTAACCCTAACCCTCACCCTAACCCATGGGCTCATACCTCGCTCTACCTGAGCTCCGCCCCCTTGCCCATTTTTGGATGAACCAGGGAGTAGGAGTTAGAAATCGGCAAGATGGCCGACGAGAGAACCGCCCAAGTCCATGCCTGGGGGACGCATTCTTTTCCAAGTTCCTTATTTTGATTCTATGAAGGTTTTAAATTGTGCATAATCACGGGGCGTGGCCTCTTGAGTGACACCTGGACAGCGCCGTGGGCCCGCCCCCAGCTCTACCAGTGCCCCGCCTCTGCATTTGTAGATGAACCAAGAAGTGGGAGGAGTTAGGCCTCTGCACGATGGGGGACGAGTGAACCGCCCACAATGGGCCTCACGCTCACTTTGCCGGAAACCTCTGGGTGACGGATGCTACGTCCATCTTTATATACAGTCTGTGGTCGAGACTTGTAATCATTTGATTATTTGGGGGGTCGAGACTTGATAATGACCAAAGCCTGTATGAAATCTCCAGGTCCACGGGGAGGGGACCCAGGAAGTGCAAACACATCCTGCGAGCTTGTACAAGTTGAGGGAACTCCGGAGTTGACGTGTCCCATGACTCCCGATGACTCGGCTCAAGGTTCTGAACCTTCTCCCTCCCCCATTTAGAGGCATCGTCTCCCACTGGGCACCATTGGCCTCTGCGCTGTCTCACCGTGGCACGTTCCCACAGTTGGTAAACAGCTAAATCCCTCCCGCGATCAATGCAGCCTATTTACCGTGAGCTATCGACTCTCCTGCACCCCTGCAGATCTGGGGGGGGGGGGGGGGGGGGGGGGAAAAGAGAAAATACAAACAAATTAGGACGAGGAACAAAGCGAAATGGCGATGACGAGAAGTCACATTTTCATTGATGGGGAGAAAGATGGGAAGGGAAGGAGGGGGGGGGAGGGAAGGAGGGGAAACAGAGAGGGGATCGATACGAACAGATAATCACCAGGCCTCTGCTCAGATGTTTAACGAGTGTGACATTGCAGACATGGTGGGAGGAGATCAATGGGCTGCTTTCTGTTGATATGTAATCCCTAACTATCTATAAGTAATTAACCTTCAGAGGAGAACGCAGCCGAGGAGTAAATGGAGGAATGGCAATGAGCGCGCGTGGAAAAAGATCAACAACATCAAAGGAACCAGAATTAAGAAATGCTGCCTCTACGATCTGAATGGGATGCATAATTTTTTTGATCTGTTTACCGTAAACAACCGTGACTTCCTGTGGTTTCTAGGAGGTAAACACAGTACCTGCAGTGTTGGGGCATTCAGATGTGTCCTGTGTCCTGGTTCTTCTCTTCTGTCCACCAGGTGAGAGGATGCTGAGAGGACACACAAGGGGAGAGGAGAAGAGAGTTGCCTGTGAATAACAAAATGATAATACAAGTGATTCGACTGCAGCGAACGTCTCTCACCACTTAACATCAAAGACAAACCCCTTAACATCAAAGGCACATCTCTTGACATCAAAGGCGCCTTGATGTCAAAGCATCTACCGAAGATGACCATGACTTCCTGTGGTTAGTGGTAAACATGGAGTACCTGCAGTTAGTCATCTCAAATGTTCGAGGATTCAGACGTGTGTCCTGGTTCTCCTGGATGTTAGTGGGGGTTAGAGTGCCCTCTGTGGGCGCTGTGAAGAAGCACAAGGGGAGAGGAGAGTCTCAACTGTGAATAACACAACATGCTAATATAGGTGAATGAATGCACGAGGGGCCGAGGCAAAAGGATCTCTCACCACTCGACATTAAAGGCAAAACTCTTAACATCAAAGCATCAAGCGAAAATGACGGTAGCTTCCTGTGATTTTAAGCATGGCACTAAACAGAGTACCTGCAGTTAGAGAGGAGGGGCTCATCTCAAGTGTTGGGATTCAGATGTGTGTTTTGCTTCATCTCCTGTCCGTGAAGGGAGAGGACGTTAGTAGGTGTTAGAGTGCCCTCTGTGGGCTCTGTGAGGAAACACAAGGGAAGATGAGCGCCTCTTCTTTTAACGTAAAATGATAATATAAGTGAATGAACTGCAGCAAAGCGATCTCTCACCATGTTACATCAAAAGCACACCCCTTTACATCGAAGACACAACCCTTTAAATCAAAGGCAAAACTCTTTACTTCAAAGCAAGTGACTCAGACAACATTCCTGAGGTTTTTTACTACTACTTACAATAAGATTTTAATAACTTTGTCACAGCATAGAGTTGCATTTACAGGATTTATTGGCACACACATGCCTGTACAGCACTTTATGATTATCTCAACAAATTTGACTCAACATATTTAGAGTGTTTAAGTTAGTAAAAGGTAGAACCATATCATCAGTTCAAACGTATGACATTATGGCCACTGTAGAGAGGTTTTAGTGATGAGGGTGTCAAACACTCATTTGGAGCAGTGACTTCATTTTGAGTTCAATTAAGGTCACGGGATAAAACCAAGAACTTAAAACAGTGACTGAAAAATCGAACGGACAAAAAGAAAAGAATGTCATTCTCCGTGGCTCCGCATTTTGGATCCTGCTCCTTCAATTCACCAGAATGGACACCTGAAGACAAACAGAAAAGTTATGAGTTATGATTGGATCCTTGACCTCGTTTTCTTAGTACACTCTTAACAAATGTCAAGCAGCACTAACCAGCCAATGTAACACTGGCACAGGTTCTCGTGTGACGTGGCCTGTTTGATGAGGAGCTCCACTTGTGTTGGCACGTCCAGCGTCTCATCGTGAGAGAAGTCTCGACCTGGTAAAGGGACAAAGTCTCATAACAGCTTTGCTTCTCTTTCACATTTCCATTGACGTTACATCGAGGAGGAGCTGTGAGTGAAAATATCTGAACTGGATTCAACATGTGAATTGTAAAGTTGATGATTAGCGTTGCCGACGGGTCGGTCATGAAGGGAAAATACACTTGCAGTTCACTGGGTGGCCACTTGAGGCTGCACTTCAAAAGCGAGTCAACCCCCATACATGTTAAAATGGTTCAATTTTAGAGGCGAATTAAACATGTTTGAAAAACATCTTTTTTTCTAATTCGCATATTCTCATTCGACCAGGTTTTTAATTGTACATAATTAAGGGGCGTGGCCTCTTGAGTGGACTGACCTGGTATGTTCTCTGGTTGCTGTGACCGCGCCACAGGCCCACCCCTGCTCTACCTGTGCTCCACCTCTTGGCCCATCTTTGGATGAACCAGGAAGTAGGCGGCATTAGACATGTAGGGAACCGCCCACTATGAGCCTCATCAACACTGCAGAAACCTATGGGCGACGTCACGGACGCCACATCCATCTTTCTATACAGTCAAGGGCGCCATCTAGGGGGTGGGGGTGGGGGTGACATTTTTCCTACCTTGCTCATTTTCATTCCATTCAGGTTTGAAATTGTACATAATTAAGGAGCGTGGCCTCTTGAGTGACACCTGCGCAGACCTTCTGTGGATGCTGCTACAGCACCACGGGCCCACCAATCAGCTCCACCTGTGCTCCGCCTCTTTTACCCATTTTTGGATGGACCAGGAAGTAGGAGGGGAACGGTGAAGTCCTCACCTGTCAGTTTGTCTCTCACTCTGTTGATGATCTGGATGGCTTTCTTGTTGAGAGCTTCAGGCTGAACCAGGCCATCTCCGACTGAAGAGCAGAAAAAGGAAAACACACTCGTCAACGTCTCCCGCCTTTGATTAAAATAGAAAAGTCCCTCGCTAAGACCCCCCTCTGTTGCAGAGGGGAACCCGACAATAGAACCGCTACTCACTGAAGGAGTGGATGGACTCAGGCACTGTGGTCCCTGCTTTCTTGTGTGTGGTCTCTCCCAGGTCTATTCCCTCCAGAGCCTCTGCAGAGGGCAGCACGAGCACACACACACACACACACACAGGTTTAACCTCCTATCAGTGAATAGGAAACAGGCCACGCCTCCTCCCGCTACAGCTCGCCCACTCACTCACCCACTGACTGTCCTGCAGTGTACGAGTCCGTCCTGGTGCGGGAACGCTTGTTGCCTTTGGTGTTTGCTGAGGGTCAGACGGAGAATATTGTTCTATTTTTAGAATCCTTGAAAAGGAGGTCAGGCTCTGAGCTTTACTGTTTCACAGGTGCAGTGCGTAAGATTTGGTGACCTCTAGAGGAGAGGTTGCATGTCGTATCCATCACCTCACCCTTCTGAACATGCAGGAGAACCTATGGTAGACTTCAGTTACTGGGACTCAAAAGATGTTTAGTACGTCCACTCGGGGGCTACAGTGACAACATGACGGCCCCGTAGAGGACCAGCTCATGTAAATCATGTAAATATACATTAATGGACTCATTTAAGGATAATGGCAGAAAAAAAAAACATTTACGTGATAATCAATGCATGAAAATGCATGCATTTTTAGAAATGCTTGACAAATGACCCAAATCTTACACACTGCACCTTTAAGTATTATTATGTGCATCAGGGGTGTCAAATTAAATTTTAGTTAAAGGTGCGGTGTCAGTCAGTTTCAGTTATTTTTGTAACTTAAAAAATATTACAAAACAATGACATACTGACATGTTCATTTATATTCACCTAAATGTTTTATTTTTTCCATTACCTTTAAATTAGCTCATTAATGTATATTTACATGAAGAGCGGATCCTCTCAGGGGGCTGCCATATTCTTACAGTAGCCCAGAGTGGACATACTAAACATCCATTGCGTTTTAAGGAAAAGTGAAGTCTGGATGCAACATGCAACTTCACCTCTAGAGGTCACCAAAGCTCACACACTGCACCTTCAAGGGGCCACATGCAGCTACCTCAAGAGGGCCGGACCAATCAAATCATAACATGTTTCCTTTTGTTTTTATCGCAAAAAACTACATTCTCAAATATGTGGAGCGGCCTGGATCCCCCCCCCCCTGGCGGGCCGGTTTTGGCCCGCGGGCCACCTATACAAAAGCAATGACCTATGGCCATGTTATGTCGGGCTTTATTGAAGAATCTGATCTCAAGTCCTTCACTTACTGTCCATCAACCTCCAGTTGAGCAGCGGGTCATAGACAAAAGCCTCCAGCACGGCCATGACACTGTCCCGGTGCTCCCTCAGCACCTCCATCACCGTGTGGCACGTGATCCGGTAGTTACCGTCCAGGCCTGTCACCTGAGAGAGAGAGACACGCACACACACACACACACACACACACACACACACACACACACACACACACTCTTTAAGAGGAGATTCTCTGTAAAATATCCTCATTTGATCACATATGTCATGCTTTCATGTTTAGTTCAGATTTAACAACCAGTGTGTCTTAACTTCTTGAACATTGGACACGTGAAAATGTGTTAAGATAAGATAAGACACGCTATAATGATCCCACAATGGTCAAAGTCTATTGTTACAGCAGCTCAAGAGACAGCTATGAGAATATTATTGATAATCTAAATAGTGATACAGTAACAATAACTGCACCAATAATAACAACACATTAATGATAATAGTAACAACAACAATAACAATAATAATAATACAAATGTGCTTCCCATTTCATTGTAATCTTGATTTGTCAAATAGAAAACACAACACACACACACACACACTTTGCTGTTGCCTACCTCCATGGCGTTGGTCAACATCCTTGTCAGGCGGAATGGAATCTTCTCAGGGAACTTCTCTCTGGTCATGGCCACCTGTTGTACGTTGGAATGAAACTCATTGAACTCAACGATAGAACCTCGTCTAATAACTGCCCCGCGTGATTAATGCAAGACAGCCGACTACTTTTTCACGTTTCTGAGTTATATGAGGGAATAACACAAAAGTAATGTCTCCAGTTTTACTTTTCAATATGTAAACACTGAACACTCGTACATCATAATACTGTACACGGCTGCATCTGGACACTTTTTATGGACTCTATGGAAGTGTGCCACACACCCCCAATACAGCCATAGAAATGATTCATGGACATATTTATATGTGTGTATATATATATATATATATATATATATATATAAATTAATGTCTATTCACCTCAAAACAGTCTCCGAAGTCAATGTGGAGAATCTTCCCGCTCAATCGGTCCAACATCAGGTTGGATGGATGCCTGAAAAATATCAAAATATAGAAAATATAAAAAAATGTCTCATTATCACCAGTCACTCTTGAGACACATCTTGCTGAGGATGCATGTTGTATCCATCCCCTCACCCTCACACGGAGGTGAACTAGACTTCAGTAGTCATTCAAACTCAAAAGATGATTCGTATGTCCAGTTTTACTACTGTAAAAACATGGCATTTCAGGGTCATGGAAAAAAATTAAACAATTAGGTGATCATACATTCATGAAGCTGTTGGTCTCTAATGGTTTTATATTTTTTAGAGATGACAAAAATGACTGCGATCTTACACACTGCTCAAAATAATACAGTAAGACTCGTCTGACCTGTCGCCCAGTCCCAGAATGTAGCCGACCATGGACATCACGGCCAGGGAGCGAGTGTAATTGGTCCTCCGGTCGAACCACACCTGCAGAGGAAGACGTAGAATCATCTGGATTGTGAGATCTCCTCTGCTTTTTTGGGGATTAGAACAGAACTTGAAATCCACTGGGTCTGCCAACACAGATAGGGGATGGGGGTTTACCTCAGAGCTGGGACTCTTGAGCCACAGCAGCTTGGACAGGTCGTCCCCGGCAGTGTTGTTGACGGCATGTTCAAACACCTCCACCTTCTCCATGAGGGTCAGGTGGTCGTAGTCTGGGGCCATCTGGGCAAAAACAGGACGGAGAGAGTGATTTTCAAACACCAAAAGGGAATTCAAGCTATGATTGTGACGGTTAGGTTAAAGGTGCAGTGCCGAACGATTTGGTCATTTTTGTCACTTCTAGAAATATTACAAAACAATCATCTAAATGTTTTTTTTTTTTTTCCCCATGACCCTAAAATGAGCCCATTAATGTATAGTTACATGAGGAGCGGATCCTCTCTACGGGGGCTGCCATGTTCTTACAGTAGCCCAGAGCGAATGTACTAAACATCTGTTGAGTTTTAAAGACAAATGAAAAATACCATAGGTTCTCCTTCATGTTCAGAAGGGTGAGGATGAGGTGATGGATACAACACGCAACTTCACCCCTAGATGTCACCAAATCGTACACACTGCACCTTTAAGTAGCAAAGTGGCACATTGCAGGTGAACACCATAAAAACGTGGTGGTGCAGGACATTCTGTTGCTAAGGTTGAACATAACTAATCATTTATCCCTCAAATAGCACATTTTCCTGCAATGTGTGCGAGTGTGTGTGTGCGTGCGTGTGTGTGTGTGTGTGTGTGTGTGTGTGTGCATGCACTCCTTTAACGAGGTATTTCACTCGGAAGGTATATCGTCCTAATCTGTGGTCATTCAGGACCCGTGAATGTGTTTCCATTAAAAATGAATTGATCAGTATAATCACCGACAACAGCTGCTGCTGCCGTTTGATGAATCTATTGATTCACTTTGAATTGCACATGTGGAAAATTGAACTATTCCTTGAATGACACACACACACACACACACACACGTGCATTTAATAAGATGGTATGAACATGGTCCCTCACCCTCAGCATGATCCGATGTTCAATGTTGAGCAGGATCTTCTTCTTCTCTCTGTAGTCTCTGATGAGCGCGTGCAGGGTGTCACAGTGGGGCACCCACCCGATCAGCCCGGAGTTGGTGGAGAGGGGGATGACGGCGTAACGCTGGATGCTGTTCGATGAAAGACACAGGCATTAGATCCTGTACGTTCACGGACGCGAGCGTGCACACGTGTATCGGTGTATTGTGCCCAGTGACAGGTTTCGTGTTAATGATTGAATCCATATAAATAACAACAATATGTGTGTGCGCGTCTGTTTATAGACAATTTGAGTATGTTTAAAAGTCATTCTATTATCATTATGATTGTCTTTGTCACTATTGTCATTAGCATTACTATTGTTGTCATTATCGTTCGTAGTAGTAGTCGAATCATCATCAGAACAACTGCAACTGGCTCCATCACAGCCCCGACATTTTTATGAAGTGGACGTGTAGGACACATTTTGATGATGAGGCATTTTAAAAGTGATTTAAAAATGAAATTTTTAAAAAAAATGATTTGCACAATACAGGTAAAATACACTGAATGATTGTCAAGGCAACACTGAACAATGCAAAGAGAGCAGTTAATAATGTGTTACATTGGGAACCGGCAATTTGCTGCCTCACTGATCTCTGAACTCTGGTCTGCGTGTGTGAGGCTCCACCTCAGGTTCTTGCGCAGGGAGGCGGGATCGTTGGCGAGCAGCGTGTTGACCAAACCGAAGAGCTGCATGACCCTCTCGTCCTGCCTCAGGTCCTCGTGGCCCTTCAACAGGAACATGAACTCGTGGCCGTTGCTGCCTGTAGAGGGGGCCACACCACACCACATTGATAAAGTGGCTATACGAGACAGCAGGGTTGTCACACTCACTTTCACCGAGGGCCACGTCCGCATTACGGTCGCCGGTTTTAACTGTCCTCATATTTGATTATTATTTAATCATCTATTCTGTCTTTAAAGGTGCAGGGCGTACGATTTGGTGACCTCTAGAGGTGATGTTGCAATGTTGTGTCCATCACCTCACCCTCTTCCTTCTGAACATTCAGCAGAACCTGTGGTCGACTTCAGTTGTCATTACAACTGACAGTTTAGTGCGTCCACTTTTACTACTGTGAGACCATGGTGGCCTCCATAGAGGGGACCCCCCTCCCCCCTCATGTAGATACACATTAATTGGCTCCTTTAGGGCTACCAGAAAAAAATAAAAAAAACATTTACATCATTATCAAAGTCATGAACATATCAATATGTAATTGTTTTGTAATATTTGTACAAGTGACCAAAATGACCAAAATCTTAGACACTGCACCTTTAAGTTACAAATATTGTATATGCATTACCATACATGGTACACCGGTAAACACACTGAAGATATTGCCACACATTAAAAGAAGCATGTGTAATTAACTAGAGCTTATGGGCAATGATTTTAAACTTTGATTTTTAGACAATCAAACACCTTTAAGCTCTTGTGGCCACCAGTTTTATGAGAGAGATATTATGCGTCTTCACATGATGCATCTCGCCTGGAGCAGTGTCATGAAAGGACATTCAATGATTTCATATGAGGCAGATTTGTCTTTTTAATGCCGTGCTCTGAGCTCACCCTCTCACTCGGACTCGTACTCACACTAAAACCAGATATGTGGCCAAAACGACTGCTAAAAAAAAGAACCCACACGTGTGATTTGTAGAAGAATGGACTTTGTATGTCAGCTTTTATCCCCTTTATCCAGTTCATTTTCCTCATTAATGGGGGGAAGAGGAAAATGTGGATGTGTGCACCGTGGGGGGGGGGGGGGGGATGACATCACGGGGGAGCGATGACATCACCTCCATCAGCGTAGGAAAACCTCATCTGATTATGTCACTAGTATGTTTGTTCCACTTTCCCATCCTCCAAATTCTAAACAGACCACAGCAGAGGTCACCAATACTGTCATCAATAACGTTTCCAATAGAGAGGCGTAAAACAGTGATTCTCAACTGGTGGGTTGCGGGCCCAGAAGTGGGTCGCGGACGCCTTTGACTGGGACATAAAAGTGACAGGAAAAAAAATCTAGATCTGTTTTGAAGAAGATCTTTTCGTGCATGGATGTGCGATCTACTCACACTCCTGAACAGTAGGTGGTGATGATACACTGTAACACTAACGAACACCCATCATTTGACTGATGGAAGAAAGCCTGCCGTTTGTTTACATATGCTAATTGACCATGAAGCGCGAGTGTGACACCGGCTATATGAAATGTGTGTTTTCTTATATCGTACATTTGATTACATCGTGTCCCCAAGGTGCACTTTTTGTTTTGGAATGAAAACGCAGCTAACTGAGTGTAGCAGGGAATACTTCCCCGCCTAGCGTCGCCACCTGCTGGGCGTATATTAGATTGTCATTAAATGATCATAAAACAATTGTCTTCAAATGGCACTATCTTACAATACATTTGAGATGTTGGAAAATGTCCCTCAATTTCCCTTGAAGGGGTGATGATGAACCGAACCCAGACCGGTTGAGAACCACTGATCTAAAACATCGCACATCAGCCTGTGCACTATTCTGCCAGTCTTACCCATGATGGTGAGCTTGCGGGGGCGCTGTTTGGAGGTGATGACCTGCAGGGAGGGGGCGATGGACTGGATGCGGATGATGGGCTGGTTGGGGTCGTAGGTGCCTGGCACAGCCAGCTCCAGGTCCCGGCACATGAGCAGTTTGGGGGAGACGTACTGGAGTTCCAGGGAGGTCAGCTGAGAGAGAGGAGGGAAACACTCAATAAACTCTGAACAACTCTGGGGATTTTATTTTGAAATTCCGGCTGCAACAGGAATACATCCTGGGGAGTTTATGCCCTGTGGGGGGGGGGAATAAGGCCCTTCTCACACAATTTGAGGATGACAGCCGTTGGAAGGCAGTGAGAAGGAGGGACAGAGAGAGTCTTACAAACGGTGCTAATCCACATTTCTCTCATTCTAATTCATTTGTGCTGCAATAGTTGACTGAGTTGAGCCTCATCACAAGTCACCCACGTTTCACTCACCTGTGGCAACTGTTTAGAAATGCGCCTGAAGACGTGGTAGTACAGATCCCAGGCCTGCGTCAGGTCTTTGACGTTTCCGGAGCGCATGTACTTCCTGCACCAGTCCTGAGCCTCCATTAGGTCCCGCCCATACGCCTGACACACAAGGATCAGAACAATTCTCATTATTATGCAAAATGAATAATGTCGATGAAAAGTCTGGTCTAAATGGCGTTTGACCGTGAGGTTGTGCACAGCGCATTAATACGAAGAAATGTGCAAAAATAAACTATTCCAAAAAAAAAGCAAACAAACTTAATACTCAATTTCTGATTGTGTGTACAGAGGTATTATCATTTTTGTTTGGATTATTACGATCATCAAAATGACTATTATCATTACGATTACATTATTATGATCATCAAAATGACTATTATCATTACGATTACATTATTATGATCATCAAATTACTATTAACATTATGATATTATTATTATTATTATTATTATATTAATATGATCATCAAACGTATTGTCGTTCTACGATTGTTGTTGTTTATTATCACTGGTATCATCATCGTCAGTAATGGTTTGTCTTCCTGTTATTTTCCATTCAATTCTATTCCATTCTAACAGGACTACCATGAACGCGCTGTGTGTGCTGACACACACCTGGTTGAAGGAGGTCTCTTTGAGGGTCTGCGGTCCGCGCTCCATCATGGCGTGCAGAGGCTCCAGCACGGCGAACATGCCCTTGACGTTGCGCTCGCCAAAATAGAGGCGCGACGCTTCCTCCAGACCCTCGTGCCACATCTCGTGCCACAAGATGGCCACTCGGATGAGCTCCTCGCTCACCTGGACGAGAGCACAGACACATGCGGTCCTTTAACTCTGTGATTCTCAACTGGTGGGTCGTTGCCCAAAAGTGGGGTCACGGACCGGTTTCCAATGGGTCACTGATCTTTTTTCACTGGGCTGTGAAACCAAAGTGGATCGCAAACCCGCTTTCAGTGGGTTGCAAAACTGTCTTCAGGAGCTCACTGAGCTATTTTGAATGAAGAACAAAAAAAAAAGTGGATGGCAAACCCGTTTTCAGTGGGTTCAATGGGTCACTGACCCGTTTTCAGTGGGTTGTAGACCCACTTCCAATGGGTCACTGACCCGTTTTCAGTGGGTTGTAGACCCACTTTCAATGGGTCACTGACCCGTTTTCAGTCGGTCGCGACCCGAAAGTGGATCGCAAACCCGATTTCAGTGGCTCCCTGACCTGTTTTCAAAGGCTCACAGACCTGTTTTCAGTGGGTCGTGACCCAAAAGTGGATCGCAAACTTCAGTGGGTTGCAAACCCATTTTCAGTGGGTCGTAAACTCGTTTTCAGAGGGGGCGGGGGGGGGGGGGGCCCAAAGCCAAACCAGTTGAGAACCACTGCTTTCATTCATCCACTGTACATGGAGCAGACACAGGGTGAGGGTTCCTTTACACAGAGTGGATGAGTGGCTGTTTACCATCATGGCCTGTTGGACCAGCGTGTTGCAGTGCTCACACATGTTCTTCAGGATCTTGTTGGCAGCGTTGTGGCGAGCGGTGGTGGTGGACTTGGACGCCACGGTCAGCGGGTAGATCAGAGCCTGGCGGAGGATACGATAAAGAATCTCCATCACGTTGGCGTCACTTCGGTCGGTTTCAGATTAGAAATGTTGTAAAACGTTAGCACACCTGGGGGTGATAGCGTCCGATGTCTGTGAGCAGCTGGTGGATGAGGCGCCCCACCAGGGCTCGAGGGGTGTCGATCCGGGCTATGAGCTGAGGGATCACCTGGAGAGGCGGGGGGAGTGGAATAAAAGGTTATGATATTGCATAACACGCTCCGTGTGTGTGTGTGTGTGTGTGTGTGTGTGTACTGAACGTATGCAACATGTATTACCTGCAGCCAGGTGTCGATCTGAATGGTCTTGATTCCCTCCACCAGGGCTTCGTTCACCTCAGGCCAGTGACCATAGTCGAACCAAAGGGTCAGAACCCTGAGGAGAAACATCGAGACGTAAACCGTCCGCTGTGATTCTCAACTGGCGGGTCGCGACCCGACCCGTTTTCAGTGGGCCGCAAGCCTTGAACTGGGAAATTGGAGTTAAAGGGGCAGTGTGTACGATTTCGTCACTACTCAGAAAAACATTACAAAATAATTATATGATGTTATTTTGATCAATTTATAAACACTTAAATGTTTTATTTTTCCTCCTTTACTTTTAAATGAACCAAAAAATTCAATATTTACTTGATTACAATTCATGAAAAATAATTCTTAGAAGTAACAACAATGACGACAATTGTACACACTGCACCTTTAAGAGAAAAAAAAAATCCTGTGCTTTAATTTTGAAGAGGATTTTTTTTAATGCATGGGACTGCTGTCTATTTACACTCCTTTACAGTAGGTGGCGATGATACCCTGTAATGCAGACAGGTACAACAGAGAAACGACAGTTTGTTTTCATACGCTAACGGCTAACGCTAATTCGGGACGCAGCCCGTCGTGAAGGGGGTGATGGTGGGTCCCAACCACTGCTCTATCCGATCATAACGCATTGGTGCGGACAAGTTGGACCACTAGAGGTCCTCCTACCCCCCCAGATGCCGAGAACCAACCTGAGTGTGTCCTGCAGGTTGTTGCCTCTGGACAGGGAGATGGAGCGGAAGAAGCCTTGAACGGCAGGGACCGTGTACAAGAGCAGCGTCTTGGAGAGGTCCTGCAGAGAGACAGGAAGTGGTTTTCACGTAAGGCATCGTCAAGCGCGATTCAGAACTTTACCGTGACGACAGGTGATGACGCCCGCTCACCTCGTTGACCTTCTTCTGGCCCGGCGAGGGCACGGGGCTGTGGTCGGCGCTGTCGGCCTCGCTGTCGCTGTTGCTGGCTTCGCTGTTGGCGCTGGCGCCGCTGGCGTGCCGCAGCTTCTTCTTCTCATCGCGCCCCTGGTTCTGGTGCTTGTAGTGCAGCACGGCTTCGAAGTTCATCACCGCCCACGCGTGCCAGGCCTGAGGAGGAGGAGGAGGAGGAGGAGGAGGAGGAGGAGGAGGAGGAGGGAGTGATGGTACAGACTGGGGGTGAAATGATGCAATTTTCCAGTTGACGGAACGGACGGACGTCTCCTGTGATGTCTCTCATCCAAACATGGGGTTTGTTACGCAACCGGCTATTACACACTGAGGTCTGA
>JAFBJT010109344.1:0-15926 GCA_016785325.1 Chascanopsetta lugubris
ATATATATATATATTCAGATTTGATTTTTTTTCTCTTTGTAGTCTGTTGATCGGCCGCAGTAGAGAGACAGCAATTCAATTACCTATAAAAGGTTCAGTAAGCTCGGAAGAACATCATAACAGAGGACTGTACTGAGAGGATAGTCTGTTAGGTTTGAATGATAAAAATGGATCGAGGACTGAGGAGTTTGGCCTGGTTGTCATGGTCAGTTGATGTCATTCTAGATTTTGCTTTCATTGAGAATGGTGGATAATATTGTGATTATAGAAGAGTGAGTCCAACCATCAGGAGGTGCATGCTGACTCATTTCTCATTCATCAGCTGGGATGTTGGATTGGGGGAAGGGGTGGGGGGGCACAGATGTCTCCACATGCGGTGAGAAATAACTTGACCTCCACAGGGTAGAGTCAGACTTACAATCCATGATGTTTCTGTTTGGTTGCTGAATATGTGTGAGCACCTGTGTGATGAGATTGGCCTTATTTTATTTTTATGATAACAACCACATTTGAAACCTCACAAATCTAATCTGTACACCTGTTCTTTTGAAAAAAAATGGGTTTAATTTCTTTCCCAGTCCGAGGAGCATTCTCCTGTGCAGATGGATGAAGCACATAAGGAAGTGAGAAAACTTGCAGTTCATAGGGTGGCCACAGGGGGCTGACTAGAGGGAGAAAATCCTTATAGACTCCCATGTTAAAATGGGCAACTTCAGAGGTGAATAAAACATGCTTAAAGTCTGGTACAAACTATGGTTTTGGTCTCAGTCAGTCACATGTTTTCCCATGTGTGGTGGACATTTTAGTGGGTCACTATTATCTTACTCTCTGTAGTTGTAGTCTGAGCAAATGTGTAACCTTTGGAATGTAATGATCTATTGGAGATGAACAGGCTACATCCCCCTCTCAGGAGTTCTAAATGATTACATCCTCCCGTCAGAGATCACAAAAGTTAACCCCTACTGGGAAGGAATCAACTGAGTGGACAATGTCTATTGTTTAGAAGTAATCATTTTATTGCCTAAGCAGGAACCCCTTGATGTGACAGATGTCCATCTGCGGCTCTGAAAGGAGTATAAGGAGGGGCTGAAACTTCTGATCAGGGGGCATTTCTCAATACTACTCTCTGCTCTACTCACCTCAGTGTTTCCCTTCTCTGGCCAGAGAATAAACTTTTTGGTGCATGCAACCTTCTTCAGTCTTTTTTCTTGACTCCAGATAGAAAGACAATTTCTGCAACATATGACAAGTGCACAGGGGGTGGTTTTTTTAGTCTAACTCGCTTATTTTATTTTAGTGATGTTTGACATTGTGCATATTTGAGGGCGTGGCCTCTTGATTGACACCTGTGCCGCCCTGTCACATACTGCGGGTGATGTGATGGCACCATGGGCCCACCCATAGCTCTGTGTGTGTGTTCTGCCTCTTTGCTCATTTTGAATGAACTAGAAACGAGGAGGAGTTGGACATTGCAAAGATGACGCTGTGTCCATGTTTATATAGATGTTCATAACATACAGACCCAGTGCATATATGTGTCAGCATCTCAGTTACCACAGTGATACTCAAGCTACACTCAAATCTACATCCAGTGGTTTTGAGCAGTCAAGCCAAATATGTTGAAATGACCTGATGTCACACATATGCAGTGTGCACATCTCTGTTGAACCCATGGAAATCACGTTGAACTGATCACCACATCATTCACCATGTTCAATCACAGCAGAATCTCAGTATGTCAAGCACGTGCCCAATACAACTATTCTCCTCATGTTTCATCATTTTAACATTAGTTTAATTTGTTTCAAATTTGGGAGTGGCTCAGTGGTCGGAGCAGTCGCCTCTTGAAGCAGGGGTCGCTGCTTCGAGACCACGCGTTCCTTTTAAAAAAATGAATATGATTGATTTTAAGGATATTATATGATATAAAAAACATCCAGTTGTGATTCATCGTTTCGTAAAAAAAACATTCATCCATCCATCTAAAGCTCTTCAGAACAAATGTTTCCCTTTTGTTACATCGCCTCTCAATAAAACCCTCTTCGTGTAAATATTTATTAATTGTCTCATGTAAGGGTAGTGTGAAAAAACAAAACATTTAGATGATTGTAAATTCATGACAATGTTAGTATGTATTTGTTTTGTAATATTTTTAGAAGTGTCAGAAGTGCCATTGATTATATCTGCAGAGCGCCCACACTCCTGCTCTCATATGTCCTCTTTCATGTTATACCTGGCTGCTCCACATCCCTGTTGTAAGAGCTAATCCAATCCCATTCTTCACTACTGGCTACACACTCATAATATATCACTGACAGTCACTGACTGATTACTGCATTTGTGTCATTACCAAGAAAGAACACTCAGGTCATGGATAATCAATGCAGATCTGAGGGACAATGACATCATCCCAATTCTTCTTTCGCCTAGAGAGTGAGTCAGATTGAGACCATGCAAGTTGTACAGATGTATGGTAAACATTTAGCAAAGAGGAGACTGATAATATTGCCTTTGTAAGCAAGTTACACACAGACAAAGGTTTTAGGATCTTTTAGGGTGGAAATCAGGATTGTGTGTGGGACAAAATGTAAAATTTAGAAAATACATTTAAAAAATCTTGGAACTGGATTATAAAAAAAAACACTTTGATAATGTTGCATGAGGCCTAAATGTATACCTTGTTATTTTCATTAACAAAGAATCAGCCGGACTGCATATTTGGTGATGAAGGGTACTGAGCTGCAACATAGTACACCTTCAAGCTAAATCCTATGCATTCTATTTTAAATAAATGCTGATTTCAGAAGGTTTCAGACTGGGGTCAGAAAAGGGTGTGGTTGGGGTTGTGTAATAAAACTGATGAGTTTTCAGTGCTCGTCTGTTTAGTACAGAGGCCACAAGACATCTCATACAAGTAGATTAAGAGAAATCAGAACAAGTCCAACAGCCAACAAAATATTGACCAGCCATTGTAGAAATACATTTAACCATTATTGTAAAACTGCTGCAGTTAAAATGGGAACCACTGTAAAAGGGACGCCAATTGGTTTATTTTTCTGTCGGCTAATTATTGAGCAGACAAAGAAGAAGAAGAAGAAGATGCATTTATTGTCACTGACATGCTTGAGGGACACACACACACCTGCCGGCGAGATTAACATCTGCTGCAACCCATCCTGGCTCGACCTTCCTCCGGGAACAGCCAGGTGCAGAGAGGGCAGCCACTTTCTTCGGCGCCCAGGGGACCAACTTCTCGACGCCGTCTTTGGTCAGGAGACGGCTTCGCAATGTTTTTTAGAGGAGATTTTTATGGAAGGAGGAATTCCCCGGGTAACACGGGGAGAACATGCAAACTCCACACAGAAAGGCTCCCGCACGGGAAATCGAACACAGGACCTTCTAGTTGTGAGGCAACAGCTTGACCGACTGAGCCACCGTGTCACAAGGGTAATATACAAGGGTACAAAATACCCTTGTATATTAAATTGCGCTTAATGATAACTTTTGAATACTTCCTAGGGAAGTGCTGGGATGCATCCTCAGTGATGTATCCTGGGGTCATCATGTGTTTAGGGTCTGATCGAAAATCATACACCCTCGCCCAGGTGACTCAGCCGGGGATGATCAGTCCCTGACTTGCATCCCAGCAGCAGTAGACCATGGGCCTCCCTCTTCATGCAGAGCCAACTAGTGGCTCTCTCTATGGCATCAACAATTGATTTGACAGCCCTTTTCTTGGCCAGGCCCACTATCCCTAGCTTGGTGAAGACTCTGCATAGAGACTGGCCTGCAAAGCCCCAACATCCCACCTCGATAGGCTCACATCTGGTGATCCAGCCCTGTCTCCTGCACTCCTCTGTCAACTCCTGGTACTTTGCAAGTTTCCGCTCGTGGGTTTCTTCCATGGGCTCCTCCCAGGGTACCGTGAGCTCCACCATGATCACTTGTTTGGTAGCATTGGAAAACAGGATAATGTCTCAAAACAGTTTTGTTGAGGGGATGTGTTCTGGGAAACACGACTGCTTGCTGAGATCTACTCTCAGCTGCCAGTCAGGTACTGTTGCGAGGAGGTCATGCGCTGGTCTTGGCTGTGGGGTGTGTTTCTTTCCAGCCTTGACAAAGTTGATGTTCCATGGCCGGTGTTGTTTGCTGGTGGTCATGGCTGAGCTCACTGCCGCCGCAACTGCTTTTAGCGCTTGGTCATACCACCAGCGGTAGTGAACATCTGCAAGCGCCTTTGGGCAGCTGCTGTGGATGTGCTTGAGAGCTCCTCTTCCCGGGCACAGCGCACACGATGGTGTCTCTGTCTTGCCCCAGACGTGGAGATTTACCGGGCTTGGCAGGTCATCATATACAGTGTAGATCAAGAACTGGACTCTGTAGTAGTCTGCTCGCATGATGTTATTCCAGGTGATCCTTCGCTGCTCTGCAGATTCCCCCATCCATCCTCCTTGCTGTTTCAGTCTCCCATCCTGCTTGCTCTTTCTTCTTCCACGCTACTACTCTAACCTCCTCCTGGAGAAGATGTCGCCTCTCCTTGTCTGTGGCTTTGTGAATCTGGGCCTTGGGTAAGTAACCTACACCAGCACGTCCTTGGTCCACATTTCCCACCAGCTCTCTCTGCTGGTGGGAAATGTCTCTGCTGTCTCAAGTGCTTCGCTTGCTTTCCACTTCCTGCCCCTCCTGACTTTGATTCCTGCTGCTACTACCTTGGGGTCCCTTGAGTCTCTGTACAGGAGTGCCTCCGTTGTCCGTGACACCATGAACTCCTCTTTCAGGCTACTGAAAGGGAGTCAGGCTCTGGATCTTCCTGGTAGATCTGAATGACATGATATCGTCCAGATAATCTCAGATAGACCTGACTTGTCAGTCTTTGAAAGCAGCTCTTCAACGACTTTGATGATCTTTCTGATGGATTTAGAGTCTTTGAGGCTGGCACCAAAGACCTTTCCCAGGCTCTTCTTCACTGGTTGCTCGGTAATAGATGGAATCATGTCGCCAGCTAGTTTAAAGCAGAACCTCTACACTACTTGCCCCCTCTTCAGTACCAGTGACCTAGACTTGGGTTTGAAGCGCATTCTAGCCCATCCAATGAGCCTTTATTGGCCTTGGAGAATCCATTTGGTTCCTGGCACTGAAGATGTTGTGATGGTAATGGTCATCCATAAAAGCCCTGATTGGAGGTTGTCTTGTGACGGATTTTGTCTTTGGGCCTCTTCATTAAACCTCTGCAGATCTGGCAAGCACATTCATGGCCAAGGCGAAAAGAGTGATGGAAATTGTGGAGCCTGTTGTGATTCCCTTTTCTAGCCGATGCCAGTTGGATGTTTCAGACCCAGATGTATCTCTCATTCTGAAGTCATTGTAGTAATCCAGGATGAGGTTTCTGATGTTACTTGGCACATGGTGCTTTTGGAGGGCGATTTCGACCAAGCCATATGGTATGGACCCATGGGTGTTGGTCAGGTCCAACCATAGGACGGCCAGATCTCCCTTTGCCTCCTGGGCTTCTCGGATGAGCTGAGTGACAACACCTGTGTGTTCCAAGCAGTCAGGTACTCCAGGCAAACCACCTCTTTGCACTGATATGTTGAGGCACTTGCTCTGGAGGATGAACTCTGTAAGACATTGAGACACTATGCTATGGACTATGCTTTTCCATTATGTGCAATTACAATTTATATGTACTCTGTTGCAGTAAGCATTGCATGGGAATCTGCTGGTGCAAAGCTTGATAGATGACCAAGATGTTCTACCAACATTTGCATCCAGTGACATGATGCTTCATTCCAGCAAAAACATTATTCCCTGCCTCTGCAATTGGCAACAAGTAAACAATTTGACAGATGTATTTCTCTTTTTTCCTTATCTTAAATTTCACTCATTTACTAAATGGCCCTCTCAAAGTGAGAACCCTCTTCTCAAGCACCAACGAAACGAAAAAGGAGATTAGTGTAAGATGTGCCTTAAGAAAAGAAAGGAAAAAGAACTAGAGCAGCAAGTATCAGTGACTTTCCACTGACTTAGACTGTCATTTCAGAGAAACTGCAGTGACCTCTCCAAATGACCAAAGCCATGCCTCGGTGAACACATGGAAAGATCAAACCTTTCCTCCTCTGCAGCCGCTCGGTTTCATTAAATCCCTTCTTCTCCTCCTGCGTCTCCACTGTCCACAATTACACACAGAGAAGAAATGCAACAGGGACGTACTGTACATGTTCAGGCGGCACAATTCCTTGTGATACATTCGGCTCAGTGTTTCCTCCTGATTCAACACTTCCCTCCCGTTTCATCAGCCAGCCCCTTCTCATACATGAGCAAAAAGAATGAAGTCACATCGATTTAAGCAGGGAATTGATTCAGTTCACTAAAAGCAGTAATAGCTATTTTCTGCAGACAATGTGACCCAAAAAAGAAAATGACAGGCTGCATTGTGGACAGTTACTTTAAGTATATTACCTATATTAACAGGATTGGGAATGTTTCTTTTCTACATAGATACATTATTTCAGAGTCCTAAAGGTGCAGTGCGTAAGGTTTTAATCCACTGTGAAGTTTAAGATTATAGTGAAAGAAAATTGCTGAGACTGGAGTTCAGTCTCGAGTTACACCAGCACATCTATGAAGCCCTTCACAAGACATTTTCTCTACCATAAAACAAATGGACACTGTGCTTTTCAAAGTCAGAACATGAGGTCAATTTTGAGACAAGTGCGCTTTCTTCACATGTGCAGTATGCAACCATTGACATTCATTCAAGTCAGGATGTCGTGTGTGTGCTTCTCCAAGTAGCACTGAGGTGGTTATGTTGTTGCTTGAGTGTAACCTGCAGTTACAGCAGCCACTGCAATCAATCGAGCTCTATGTCTGACAAGGCCCAAATGTCCCCTAAAACTAAAATAGCGCTTATAGCCAAAGCCAGATAATGATTCTCTGGTAGTTTCAAGTTTCAAGCCATATATGTTAAAAGAAGTTGAGAAACACTAATGCAACCACGGCTAAATCTATTAGACATATATATTTGATTTGGATCAGCACTGAACGGTCAATCAAATCCAAACCACAACTATCTTTGAATTACATGAAAAATGTCCTAACTGGCCATGTGAAAGGATCAACACCAACACTCAGGATTTTTCCTCATCTCAGTCTTCATTATTGAGCCACTAGAAGTGTGTGGTGGTGTGTCCTACTCATACTCATATGTGAACATGTGTGTTGCTGTGTATGAGACATTTCTGAGCATCAACTCCCAAATGGAAAAGTAAGATAAGAAAAATGTCCCAAGACTGATATTGGATATGCAACATTAAAATGTTATATATCCATATCATACATCTGTACATATAAAAAAAAATCACAGCATTGTACATTTGTATACAATATTGTACATATCAAAAAGAAATATGATGCACATTTGTAAAGTTGATACAGTCATAGCCGTCATTGGCGATATTTTTATTTGAGTACAAATAATAAATATAGACAATTAAGGGTTAAAGCAGAGAGTGCTCTAGGAGGACCTGCGGCATGTAGTGTAAATACATCTGATTACCTTTGTTGAATAATGTGTAAATCACCCAGCTTGGCAGTCAAGTGCCATCACAGTAAATAGGTAGTCAATGCATGCATGGAGTTTTAATGGCAACAATTGATAATCCACTCCTTGTGATTACGTGCAGCTCTGTGTGTTTATTCCACAGAAGCCTTTTGAACATAAGAACATAAATTATGTGCCATAATTCAATAAAACAATCAGACAGTGCAATCAGGGGCATAATCAGTTTCTTATTGTGAGAGTTTGCAGAGAGATTGATTTACTAACAAAATAAAAATCAACAAGCAGCCAATCATTCATCAAATCAACCGCATATTAAATTGGGCTGGATATTAAATTAAAATGAATGCACTCTGAGGCTCATATCGATATAATCAGTAACCCACTTCCTCTTTTCACATGAATGACAAGGACATATTGGAGCATTTATCTGACAGGACATTTTCTTATGACCTCGGATTTTCATTACTATGAAAGTATTACTATTCATCCTGGGGAGAACAAGAACTCCTGAGCCACATTTACAAGCAATACATATAGATATACATATTGATTTACTGCTGTTGTTTAAGGAAACGAACATTTATTCTGGAGGATCATTTACATACAGTCCATCAGAAAGAGGCAAAGTTGTGGGGCCATTATAGGAGCCACACTTTACAAAGAGGGGCTGATTACATGTCCAGCACCCGTGCACCTGTCCTGATTCAAGTGGGTAACACATTCCAAGGCATTATGTCTTTAATTTTGTCATCACTCTGTTTGAAAGCCAAGTGTTAGAAAGTAACAATATTAATTATACATATATCTTATGAAAGTATACACCTCATGAAGCAATAAATATACATATATACATGTGTATATATAAATATATAAATATATATCCATATATATATGTCAAATAGTATTTTTTTTCTATAACTGTAATGTTTTAGAATTACTGCAAGCATACATGGAGAATTGGAGCCAGTGGAGCTCATAAACTGAGCACTGTGAGGGTCAGTGGTAAAGTTATAAGGCCTAAATACTATCATATTCGCATGAGTAAGTGGATTATATCTGACTGACTCAAAACCCAAATTGAAATGATGAGGGACGTCTCTGTATCTACATCTGCTCCCCTCTTATACAATATTCAGCATGATGGGCTCTAATCCAAAGTAATAAACAATTAACATCAGTGAATTCCAATTTATAGCTTTGTATTATGCAAATATAGATTTGTGTCAACACTGAGGTTTAGGGTTTGCTTTGGTTTGTTTAGACAAACATTAATATATATATATATATAACTGATTAACATATTTATACATTGTTTTCAACATTATTGTATCAAGTTTCAAGACCTGCAACTATCATGGCTCAGTATGAAGTTATGGATTTTCAAACAAATTGGGGAGCCACACATATTTCAGTGAATGTTATAAAACCCTCAAGTGGACTGAAATGTTTTGACAATCATCATTCGATACTGTAAAATAATATGCTTATGATAAGTGATTTATGAAATTTTCATTTGTGTCTTTACCTAAACTGAACTGATCTCATATATCAAAAGTCATGAGCACTATATGATTCCTGTTACAATGTAAAACTCCAGATTTTTGCAGGAATTAAATATGTACGTAGTTCATGTAACTCATTAGATGACAGGTAGAGGTTAGAGTCAATGTTGATATCTGAGTCTGTTTACTATCAAATGGAGTTTCCAGATTAAATATTGTTTAAACATCTCAAGCCAACTCAGTCGTCTGGGATTTGAACTTGCTGACTCAGCGATACATAAGACACATGGCTTGGTGTTCATTCATGACTCCTTTTGTTTGGACCTAAAATACAACTCTCTCAGAATAAATGTATCTGCGTCAAAACGTGTCACAGATTATAAAACAATGAAAATGATCATGCAAAAGTGTAGCTCCACTTCTATTCTCACGGGAAGTATAAGTACGGGATCTCACTGGCCTCAAGCTAAAGATGTTTTTACCCAAAGCACATCCTGCTGACTGCTTCTACCTCCTGACTATGGTGAGCATCTCCACCATTTCTATTCGTCAAACATACTTCTAAAGTCTTGGGCCTAGGGCCATTATACTTTATTCGAAACAAGTCAACAGAATTCCAAGTAGAGGTAACATGTACAACTCTTCTGTTACCTGTCAGGTGTTTCTATCTGCTTTCTCTGGAGGAGTACGTTTTTTTTACCTACCTTAGGTAAGTCACATGATGGAATACTCTTAATAATATAATGCTTAAGGAATGCAGTCATCTGAAAGGAACTACCCACTACCGTAGTTGTCATCATTGACCAGTTTACAAGGGTGTTAATGTTTGAACTCCTGCCAGTAATTATATTCTGCATTATTATTGACGTTGTTAGAGAATTTAATGACTAAAATCCTGTCGCATTGTAAATGAGCCCATTCAAATGTTCAGTAAGAGTTCACCGCCAGAAAAGATCAAAGGGGATTTTCATAATAGCGCTGCAGGTTGTGTTGGAGTGTTGTCGTGTGAAGTTCGTGACTGTTTAGTCGACTTGATTTGAATCATCTCCAAATTCAAGCTGCTTGCTTTTTGTTTGAACTGGCTTTTGGTTTGTTTGTTTGTTTGTTTGTTTTTGATAGTTTGCCGCCAAGAAACGACAAGATTCCCTGCAGACATCCTGTTCAATTTAACCCATGAGGTGGTCGCACCAGCTGGTAATTACTTTAGGCCTGGTCCCGATTGTGATGTCAGTTTGTCTGAAAAGATCTTACAGTGGTTTCAACAAACACATTTGAACTATGTACATAAGATGTGCAACTATGTGCAATCTTACATCAAATATGCAGTAAAGCCCATTATGTATTCTAAGACCAGACGTGAGCCCTATTGGTGCAACTGGCCCTCAGAATGGGAAACACTAAAGGTGCAGTGTAAGACTTAAGACAATTTTTGTCACTTCTACCTGCAGAAATATAATCACCGCAATGCATGATTTGCTTTTTACACTACTCTAAATTGTGCCCTTTAATGTTATGTATTTACATTAGGAGTGGGTCCTCCTTATAGGGACTGCCACGTTTTTATAATAACCCAGATTTGGCGTACAGAGCATCTTTTGAATGGCAATGATGGATACAAAATGCAACTTCACCTGTAGATGTCACCAACTCGTACACACAGTAGCTTCAATGAGGAGTGTAGCCCAAATGAAAGTAGCAGGGTTGGGTTAGCATAAAGGTGTTCAAAGTCCCACCTGCCCATGCATGGCCATTGTTTACTAATGTTAAACTGGCCGTAACTCAAAAATACAATCAGATAACTTTATATTCACAATATATTTAATGCCATGTTTAATGTGCAATGTATTTCTGGGTTTGATAATGAAAATATATGAATAAATGATGCCCCCAAGAGTGCAGAATCACCAAGCAATCAAATTGCCTTAAACAGAACACAGTAAAATAAGTTATCAAAGCCCTTTGACATTTACCTAGTTCTAACTAGAATATAGTGTATATACTGTCCATTTCTGTGTTGTGTCTTGCAAGTGTCTCTAAAATGTGAAATAAACACCAAACGAAAACGTGGCCAGAGTTAGTTATGATAAGATAACAATTTTATTGTTAAAGCATTATGATTATTTTCTGTTGCACAGCTATAAACTGTAAACCTTTGACACATAAATAACATTTTAATTGGTTTGTAAAATCAAAAGTTTGAAGTCAAGAACACAGCCAGACAAAGGGTCTGCATGTAATCTCCATTCTCTCTGACTCCATGTTGAGTTATCCTATGACCTTTGTTTCAATGAAACCCAACGGGAACCTGATCTCCCTTGAGATGTGTTCTGTATCTGAACCCATATCTTAGTGAGTTATTCTCCATCTCTAGATTTGAAAAGTGTATTTTCCTTACACAGTTTTAACAAGGTGGTGGTACTGACCCTCAAAGAATAATGGGATGTGAGATTGATCTACTAAAACGTTAATTTTCAGACTTATTGGCAACATAAAATTATGAGCCGGTTGAATCACTTGTATCCTGCCTGCAAATTAACACCACTGGAGCAAACTGTGCCTCTTCAATGCTTTGCCCTTGATGGAGCTGGAGTCTTCTAGACTCTTTTCAGATGGAACATTTCACTGGTTTAAGATTAACAAATACCACATTTTATAGCTGGCATATTCAAAGGTATACGGAAGTATAAAGCCTTAAGGGAGATTTTTTTTATTTTATTTATCTGGGCCTCATGATTATAAATGTGTTTTGTGCACTGAGAAATTCCAGCAAAAAAGGAGTTAAATGTTGTTTCGACACAATATATTTAAGGCCATGTTTTTGTATCAATTTTAAAATGACAAAATATATCATAAAAGAAATTCGACCAAGAACTGAAACATGAAAAACTGGTGGAAGAATCATGACATATGAACCAAATTCACTTACAATTTCTATCTTACATGAAATAAAGACAAGAGGAACAGTTGAAAGAGTGTAGTGATATTTAAATAGAGATGTAACAAGATGAAATGTAATGATATAAAAAACATGAGGGATGTGATTTGTCGAAGAAAATAAATTACTGGATGAAGAAATGAAACAAGATGATGAAAGCATGTTTGGAACAAGGACATGTTATGATAAAAAGAAAGGTTCCTGATGTGATGAAAGTATGTAACAGGATGAAAGAATGAAGAAATAGAGGATGTGACACACTAACAGAAAAAAGATTAAAGATATATTATAAGAAGAAGACAATCGTTATATATTCCACGAAGGGGAAAATACACCCCTCACTCTTATTTATTAAATGCTGCGCATGTTGTTTGAAACACAAACACATCAAACAGGACATAGATACCATACACTGATGCCACATCCAGGCGCCCTGAGCAGTTGGGGGTTAAGTGCTTTGCTCAAGGGCTCCTCGGCAGTGCTCAGGAGGAGGAGCTGGCACCTCTCCAGCTATCAGTCCACACTCCACACTTGGTCTGTGCAGGAATTGAACCGCTGACCCTCTGTTTCAAGCCCAAGTGCCTACTGATTTAGCCAGATTGAAAAGCATTTGAAAAACAAGAGAAGATAATAACCAGATGAGACAAAATTGTAACCATGACAACATGCAAGATAATAAAAATGTGGTGAAAGATTAATGGTCCAACATTCCACAAATTTAAGAAAAGCATGTTTAAAAGTGCACTTGAGTACAGGGACACAGGAGCAAAATAGTTGCCTGCATTATTCAGTTGTATAACAGTATAACAGTTGTTTGTATGTAAATGTATAAAACAGAAAGAGAATGAACGTAGTACTGAAAAGAAAATGAATTAAGAAAAGTGTACGTAT
Organism: Chascanopsetta lugubris; assembly: GCA_016785325.1. Classification (NCBI taxonomy): domain Eukaryota; kingdom Metazoa; phylum Chordata; class Actinopteri; order Pleuronectiformes; family Bothidae; genus Chascanopsetta; species Chascanopsetta lugubris. The sequence continues at coordinate 12,890 of JAFBJT010109344.1, forward strand.
TGAAGAATATATTACAAGCCACTTATTTATATCAGCATTTTAGATTTACATAAATGTATATATGGTAATAGAAATTCAACCTGAAACAGCAATTCACTTACAATTTGCATCTTACATGAAAAAGAGGACAAAATATAATGAGATAAAAAAAAATGTAACATGTAACAATGATGAAGTTGTGGATGAATATAAATTACTGGATGAACACGAAAAAAGATGAAAGTGTGCTTGGGACAAGATGAAAAAAAATGAGGAAATAGGAGAAAATTGTAACCATGACAACATGCAAGATGCATTGTTTAAATGTGCATGTGCAAATGTGTCAGAGTTCACTTGAGTCAACGCAGGGACTAAATAGTTGCCTGTTTCATTCAGTAAAAAAAAAGGCAAATTAGCATAACAAATGTTTGTTTGTATACAATCTATAGAGCAAAAGAAGAATGAAAGAAAAATCTACTGAAAAATTTTTTTTTATACGTTTATGACCATCTTAAGCGTCTGTCTCTCTGTAATAGATTTAACTCCTTCCCCTCCTGGTGACTCGACGGAGGTTAACAGAGCACGGGTATAGTGTGTATACATCAGCACACTGTGTAAATAAACCACTTCTCTTGTGCGCACACACATAAACATGCCAAATGCCTAATGGTTGTAGAACTACTCAGGGGTATGGTTCACTGGGAGGCAGCTGGAAATCCCACATGGCTCATTATCCAAGTAATCCAGTCTTGAAGAATCTCACTGCACTATTCTCCTGATGAGTGCGATTCAAACAATTCTCCCCCTCGGGCAAATAAACCTCCACCCCCCATATCATTTTGCCAAGAAGTCAGATAAGTTCAATGAAAGTAGATATCGATTTGTTATTGAATTAATGTGAGGATTATTTATAGTAAGTGCAATACGATTTAAATCATCTCCTTGCTGCCTGCGTTTCATATAATTTACTTGCCATCACTTCAATTAAGAATCATAGTCGGACAATAAGTGCATGTTTTGTCCTATATAAAGCACCAATGTCCTTAATTAATACTCGATTCTGCTGATATAGCCTCAGATGAATAGATAACCTGGTGTTTCTTAATCATACATTCCCACACATTAATTCTCAACAGGAAGGCGTGATCGCTTTCTATTGGCTGATAGGAATTAGATGTGTTTAAAATTATCACATCACTATTTTGTGCATTATACTGCACTATTCTTGACAGTCATTAACACATTGCGATACTTACCATTAGAATAATTTGTATGTGTTGTATCGGCAGCTGTAAAGAGCTAGTCATTGTCTTATCATTAACAACTCATGTTTGACATCATTAGAATATAATAATACATTTCATAGTGAAAGCATCACTAGGAACAACATTGTCTGAGAGACATATTATGTGTTTTATTTCAACATGTATGTATAAAGGTCCATACCAGTGGTACGGTGTAATGGTCTACAACTTACTGTGCTCACTTGAACTCATACTGGTCCTGTGTGACCGTGTAGCTCACAGTAATGGTAATGATTATTTATATCTGTAAATGACATAAAGAGAGAGCAGTTATAAAGTGGGCCCACAGTTTAGCTCCACTTAAGTTGCAGTGCCTCCTTGGTGCTTGATATAGCTGGATATGGTAAGTGTTACAGGAATTGCTTAACGCAAGAGTGAGTTTGCATGCTGACATTACAAAACAAAGCCCACTTATGAATTATGTTCCTTTAAAGGTGCAGTATGTAAGATTTGGTGGCATCTATTGGTGAAGTTGCATGTTGTATCCCTCACCTAACCTTCCCTTTTGAGCATGCAGAAGAACCTATGGTAGCCATCACTCGCCAATAAAGCTCAGCAGATGTTTAGTATGTCCACTCTGGGCTACAGTAAAAAAAGAAGATGGCCTCCATAGAGAGGACCCACTCCTGATGTACAATAAAGGGCACATTTTTTGGCATAATATGAAAAGAACATCATACATTCAGGTGAATATACATTTTGTAAAAATGTCAGTGTATACATTTTTTTTAGAGATAGAAGAGATATATCTACCGAAATCTTACACACTGCAACTTTATCATCTGAACGAGACGCTGTTTTTTTTGTGTCGACGATGAACTCATGCAACATTGTTGTGGTGTTAGTTTCTCACCACTAACAGTCGCGCTTACTCTTCCAACATGCTTGAAGTCATGCTCGTTTTCATCGATCATACATTGTCACTTCATCGTTATACTGGAGCCATAATCAAGGCGAGGTGTACAGTATTTCTTGGAGTGTGTGCATTTTGTGTGTGTGTGTGTGTGGGGGTGGGGGTAGGATTTTGTTTTGTTTGGTTGCCCTCTACAGGTTTTTGGAGATAACTCAGACACTACATCCATCTTTATGTACATTGGATATAAGTTGCTGCTTTAAAGACTTTCAAAAAGGTCTCCCGATTAATCACAGGTGTGTTTGTATTGGGCGTGACGAACAATGCAGTGATATTCCGATTATCATTCTGTGTTGTTTGCTGCATCTTTACTGTGCTCAGAGGATGAGGTGAAGCAAGTTCACACTCACAGCTCATTTTACATATTGTGAGCAAACAGTGCTGCCGCAGTTCTGTTTGTGGTAAGACGAGTACTCTGTATTCATGTACAGTGCAGACCTGGACATTTCACAGCCTGCGAGCCATATCCAGCCCACAATGTGGAGTCGAGTACGAGCTGCACTGTTTTTTACAAGAATCTAGAGGAAGAATTGCCAAAATATGCTTTTATTTTGAAATGCTTCCATTTCCTGTTTGTGTGATTCTGTCATGCTTGATGTTCACATTCGATGATGGAACCCAATCAACCCCAGCTGCGTTCGGTATAGCTTCTGCTCAAAGCACCCCCCTCGCTTTCTTAGCCTTCAAAATAAAAGTCCCACTTTCTGAACCACCCCCATTCATTTCCAGTCCGATGTGCTTTTGAAATGAGATTATTTTTCTGTATTTCTGAGCATAAGGAACTGTTCAATCAATCAATCAATCAATCAATCAATCAAAGTTTATTTATATAGCCCGCATT
>JAFBJT010109345.1:6952-24574 GCA_016785325.1 Chascanopsetta lugubris
TGAACCTAAGCGAGTAGCTGAGGAATGGGACCCGTTGATGAGCCGTTCATTACAGTTCTCCAACGTAATCGATGGTGGCATGTCGGTGTACAAGGATCTTTTTGCAAAGAAGAAAAAAGAGCGACAACAGCTGCCTATCACTATGTTCTTCTCCCGAACAAACACACCTGCACCGCGGGCTTCAGAAGAAGAGAACACTGCAGAGCGCGGTCAGGATGCAGCGGACTAGTCTGAAGAGCAGTGAAACGGCCTACACGCGAGTCACTGTATTTGTATACATGTAATAGTTGCTTTGTAAAAAAAAAAAAAAGTTTTCTATTTCGCGGATTTCACTTATCGCGGGTCATTTTCGGAACGTAACCCCCGCGATAAACGAGGGATTACTGTAATCAGTATATTTGCAGGTCCTCTCTATGGGGGCTGCCATGTTCTTTCAGTAGCCAACAGTGTACATACTTAACTTCTTTGGACCTTTAATGACGACCGAAGTCACCATACGTTCTGAATGCTCAAATAGGAAGGGCGAGGTGATATGCAACATGTAACTTCACCCAAAAATGTCACCAAATCTTACACATTGCACCTTTAAGGGTAGTGGGAACAAAAATACATTTTGGTGATGATGAAAACATCAGTATGTAATCGTGTTGGAATATTTCTTTCTACCAATAGAGGTGAGAAAAATTAGTCAGATCTTACACACTGATGATAAACAGTTGGCATCAGAAAAAATCAAATACATTTTCAATGTGGTGTAAGAATAAATGACTGATTTATTGAAAGACCATGGTAAAGTCTTTAATTGAATTTAATAGGCAATCAGGCAGTTTGTTCCAGAGATATGGAGCAAAAAGACTGAACACTGCATCTCTGTGTTTAGCTTTTCATTCTACAGACAAAGAGCAGACATGTCCCAGACAACCTGAAGGCTCTGGATGTTTCATAACACAGCAGCAGATCAGAAATGTACTTTGCCTGAAACCATTCACTGGTTTATAAACCAACAGCAGCACTTTGAAGTCAGAGCTTGGACAGACAGGAAACGAGTGTAAACTCCTGAGAGCAGAGGGGATACGATCCACCTCTTGTGTTGTCCTCTTGTTTTTGCAAAGAACTGCAAACTCTCAATCACTGTGGTCATCAACTATTGATAAACACGTAGCCAAGTGCAATGTGCACCATTTCGGTCATTTTTGTCACTCCTAAAAACATTTTTTTTAATTACATGATGATGGTGAATTTATAATCACCTAAATGTGTATTTTCCCCCATTACCCGATATACTCAGCATCTTTAGATCTTTGATGACACAAAGGCTGACATATGTTCTCCTGCATCTTCAGAGGGGTGAGGCGATGGATACAACATGTAAATCCACCAGTAGATGTCAGCAAATCTTACACACTGTACCTTTGAGGTCTATATCTTAAAGGTACAATATACTGCAATATAAATATAATACTGAAGGTAATTTGTGCAAAGCACTTGCTCAGAGCTTGTGTGTGATTTTATAATTATATTATTATATTATCTGAAACATTAATCATTTGTCTCATTCCATGACACAAGCCAGGTAGATTGAGCTTACGTACATATCAAAGGTGCAGTGTGTAAGATTTGGTGAGGATATTGTTTGCTCTGTTGTCTAATTACCCAAAACACAATGCGATTCTTGCCCATGCAGATGTGAGTCAGAGGGTATTTCTCCCAGGACACACTGTGGCAGGGTCAGAGGGGGAATCGAACCAGTGACCTTTGCTTCAAAGACGACTGCTCTAATCATGAAGGCACTGTTAGTGCTCTAGCAATATTACATACTGATGTTTTCATGAATTTATAATCACATAAGTGTTTTATTTTCCTATTACCCTAAAATGAGCTCATTGATGTATATTCATGGGGGGGGTCCTCTCTATGGGGGCCATCTTGTTATTACAGTACTAAAAGTGGACATACTAAGCATCTTTTGAGTTTTAATGACAACTTTGCCATAGGTTCTCCAGCATGTTCAGAGGGGTGAGGGTGAGGTGATGGATACAACGTGCGACTTCACCTCTAGATGTCACCAAACCTTACACATGGCACCTTTAACTATACTTCCTGTGGCGACAGGACTCTGATCAATCTCACACTTCAAAGAGGAGCAGAAATAAGGGAGGCAGCAGGAAATGGCCAAGTGTGGAAAACAAAGTGCTAATGATTTATTTATATTCACTCAACACAATTTTCCGCTCACATGGAGATATAAGCTTTGCATTCATCCAAGAAAGTGCCATGTTTTCTCTTTATATCGAGGCTCTTGCACAGTGGTCTTGGATCTCCACTGAATCTGGTAAGCCTGGGGGGGGGGTGACTAAGATGGTGTGAGGAAACTGCTGTTATCATCAAACAACAACACTCTCATGGTTTTCCAACCTCTCCAGCACGAAGCCTTCACCCGAACAGATGAGGTTGTGACATTTAAACAGGTATTATCGTTCTGTCTATTCCAGTCACAGCTCCAAGAATGAAGAAGCAAATGGCCCTTCCTGTTCTTTCTATGTAAATGGTAAGGAGCTGTGTGCAAATATCAAAGCACAAACAGGTTTGTTGTAAATAGGTTTGTTGGAAGAAGTTAAAAAAAAAAGGGGGGCTGATCAGATCTTATTGTGGGTATTTTCGAAGTCACCCTTTCCCAAAGGCTCTTTATCGAGTGTTTGCGCCACAGCAGTAAAAGTAACAACTGATTATATTGAGTTAGGAATGTAAATAAGTCAAACAAGGAACTTAAAATGGTACGTGACTCGAATTTGGTGATATCCTGCGCTGAAGCTGGATGATAACGCTCATCCTTATTTTCCAAACATGTAAGGCAGGGCTGTCAAACTCATTTTCACCGAGGGCCACATCAGCGCTATGGTTGCTCTCAAGGGGGCGCTTTAAATTGTGGGACTAAATGTAATTACTACTTAACATATTAACATAATAACATAAAACAACTTGGTCGCCGGTCACCGGGACCCCGTCAGTCGCCCGCGAGCCTGTTCTAAAAATAGCACCAGGCACCAATGAGCTCAGTCTAAAATTTGATTTACATGTGTTGCTATTCTTTTTGAATCACACTTTCATTTAATTTGCAAATCTCTCCCTGCTGGCACTGGGGTCACCTAGTGGGGTCTTGCCTTTTGATCCAAAGCCACCGGCTTTCCTGCTCAGCAGCACTGGACAGGGGCTTTGACAGCTTGGCGCTGGGCTTGGCCACAGATTCCCACGGCCCTAAGCAAGTTGATGGTTGATCTTCCCACAAAGCCTCTGGAACCGATCACAACTCCATGAACCTTTGCTTTCCAGCGTCGGCTGCTAACTCAGCAAATATGCTGAATAATGTCGTGACAAAATAATGTCACGAAAGTCATTTAAGATTTAATTAAAAATAATAATAATAACTTCCTGTTGCGCTGCTTCTACTCAGCACCCCGTATATTCTTATCAATCTTTCTTGGAGCAACATTTTCATCTTTGAGACATTAAAGTGATGTGATGAGCAACAATCTGCATCTATTTTTCAGAGCCCCACATTTCATTTTCATGTATCTCTTCAAACATGTGATTTAATTGGAGACCAGATTGCTTTAGTGAAACAAATCTATTGAAGCTGTGATCATTGAAATCACAGAGCACTAGATGTGACTTTCTGCAGAGAAGGGAAAAAGAGGAGGAGTTGGGTGTGAGACTCCGCAGGGCTCAGTGTTGCTACCAACACCAGGAGACTGGGACGTGTTGAGGAACTGGCCTTGAGGCTCAAAGAGGAGGTCTGGCTCTACAGAGGCAGAGCAGGACTGAGGAGGGGCTTTACTCGTGTACACTTCTATTCACAAAGGTGATTTAGAAAAAGAGAAAACATTGAACGTTACTGAACTTGTCAAATTGATTTACAACAGATTGCTGTTAGTCCTCTGACTGGAGCTGTTTTGTCTATGAAGGATAAGAAAACCTAAGAGAATCATATTTACTCCCTTTTTAAAAGTTGAAATGATCGTGAATCGACGGTGTACATTTTTCCAATTCCATTTTTGCAGTTGGCTTTAATTACTATTATATGTCTGGTTCCATTTGAAGTTTTCCGATAGTTTGTTGTTATCCATCATGGTATATATTCATTTTGCACATTGCATCTATAACTTAATGATCATGTACCTTATTTAGATTACAATTTTATTATTTTTCCACTCTGAAACCATTTTACCGTTGATTCAATCTCTAACAGATTTAATCTCTCCCTAACATCTCTACATCAATAAAAAGAAGGAATCAGAAACTGAAAACATGGTCCGTCTGACTCCCAGATCAGTGTGTTAGAGCGTGAGCTGTCTGGGACAGTTGGAGGATGAAGGACTGATACAGTGCTGTGTGGAGTTTCTCTTCTACATGTCTGGTGAAGCTACAACGTTAAAGCACTGACTCTTACGAGTCTGTGTGTGTGTACGTGTGCATGTCGGCATAACCGGGAGCATGACATAACCTCTTGGGAATCAGCGAGGAACTTCCCGCACTGACACTGAACTCTAAGCGCCAGACGTCGGGGGGGGGGGGGGGCCGCAGGAAGGGGGTCTGCAGTAGAAAGCGAGCTCAACCAGACTGCTGCTGGTCTCATGAGTGTGTAAACATGTGCATGTACGTGAGTGGAGAAGGGTGCAACAGAGGAGCTTTAGCGCCCCCTCTGTCTTTCCATGAGAACAGCAGCAAAATGACTGACGCTGGGTTTTTGCATGTGAGAAATACATCCTTTGTTGGATCCAGCCGTCTCCCAGGTCGGCCTATAGTTCGCTGTAGTGTCCTATAGTGCGCTACGCGGCGTCATGTTGTGGCCTACAGGTGATGAACCTCAGTGCACACACACATTCATACATACACTGCAAACACACAATGTATTTACTAACAAGAAATATCCAAAAAATGTTTCCTAGGAGGGAGGGTAATTATGATTTAAGCAGGTTAAGTAAATTTATTCTTCTGTGTGCTAACTACTAGAAAAAGTTTTTTTGTTTCTGTATGTGGAGTGCGACTATAGAATAGTTCTCCCTCCCTCCCTCCCTCCCTCCCTCCCTCCCTCCCTCACTCACCACACACGAGCAAATGCCAAAGCACAAAGACCAAATTATCTGAATAAAGATTAAATAACGGGGAGGACACACATCGACATTCTGCCTGTCACAGACTAAAACCTGTCGGGCACAATCGGGCATCAAGACTTCTGATACTTCATGACAAAATGCTGGACGGGACAGGTTTTTTTAAAGAAATAAAAAGGAAGGATCAAAGAATCCTCACCGCCTCTTGGATTTGGCAGCGAAACACATGGATCCTGAAGATCTCAGCGTTGTAGTGGCTCTCAGTGAAGGCGAAGCAGTCACTCTCCGGTGTTCCATCATGGCCCCGCACACAGAACAGAATCTTGTAAATGGGATAGTTGGCAATCTCCGTACTATTGTTGGGATCCAACAACCTGAAAAACATCCATACAATGATTGGAGTCTTATAAAGTATATTGTAAATTATTCTATTCTCTTCAAACTTCTTCCCCCCGTTTGTTATTACCTGACGGTGCCTTCTGATACGCCGGGCACAGATAGTGTGACGTCCAGGGGGAGCTGACACTGCCCTCTGAGGATACTCATCATCCGCAGGGCCTCCACCTCACTGCGAGGGGCATTGACCGACGCACAGCCCAGATATGTCAGTTGGCTGAACACAACACTGTCCTCGTCAGGAATGGGACTACCAGGGCTGCCCTCGGACGATGACTCGTCTCCTGCAAAGAGGGAATGAAAAGATGACTAAGGGAACTAATGCAAAGACAGTGTGGTACTAAAGTTGACTTAGAGCAGGGGTCTGCAAGCTTTACGACCCAAAGAGCCACTGCTGCCTTCTCTGCCACCGCCCTACAGTTGTCACGGTAACATATATGACTGATAGAGACCAAAACTGTGGTTTGCACCAGCCTTTAAACATGTTTAAAGGTGCAGTGTGTAAGATTTGGTGACATCTAGAGGTGAAGTTGCACGTTGTATCCATCACCTCACCCTTCTGAACATGCAGGAGAACCTGTGGTCGACTTCAGCTGTCCTTAAAACTCAAAAGATGCTTCGTATGTCCACTATGGGCTACTGTAAAAACATCGCAGAGAGGAATTGCTCCTTGTGTAAATAATAATAATAATAACAATAATAATAAAACATTTTATTTATAAGTGCCTTTCAGACACTCAAGGACACTTTACAAAGACTGTTAAAAAAGATTAAAACAGGTAATGGCCTGAGAGAGTTAAAGAGAGTATACTATTTTGAACAGATGGGTCAGAGGATGTCTGGTGGGAGTGAATTCAATACAGCTGGATTCTGGGCCGAGTTTATGGAGGGATTTGTGGGGGAGAGCAGGGGGAAGAGAGTGCCGAGGCTATGACTAAGGACTGAGGCTGTATGGGGGGTAAGGGAGGGGAGGAGACGGTTTATGTTGGGTAGATGGAAGTATGTTGACTGTGTGGTATTATTGCTGTGGGATTGGAATGAAAGTGCTGTCGAGGATGACACTCTGACACTGAGGCAGAAGCGGTCGACACTGGAAAGTGTGGTTTTGGTGCCAATAATAATCATTTCAGTTTCATCAGTTACATTTGAGGAAGTTTGAGATGAACCGCGATTGTTTTTCAGACAGGCAGTTCGTGAGGGAGAGGGGTGGCAGTGTGGAATTTGGTGAGCTAGATAAATAGAGCTGGGTGTAAATAAATAACGAATAAATATTCATTAATGGGCTCATTTAAGGGTAATGAAACAAATAACACAGTTAGGCATTTATTCATGAAAATGTCGATATGAAATTGTTTCGTAATAATGATCCAAGTGACAAAAATGACCAAAATCTTGCACACTGCACCTTTAATTCACCTCTAAAGTTGGACGTTTTAACATGGGGGTCTATGGGGATTTGCTCCCTCTTGGAGTCAGCCTATGAAGTGCAGAGCGGCATGCGGCTCCAGAGCCACAGGTGGCAGACCCCTGACTCTGAGCTTAGATGAGAGGGTCATCTGTGACTAATAGAAATGTACAGCTAAAGAAAATGACAAGAATTGTCCTCAACTACTTAGGAAACAAACAATCAGTAACGTGGAAGAAATGATCAACTGCGTGACCTTTGATAGTCATGAAAACAGCTGAAAACGAAAGTATTGTCGCTGCTCACCACGGTACGACCTCTCGTTCAGCTCACTCTCCTGTGCCGTTTGAACGGGCAGCACGATCTCCAGCTTGGGGGGAGATGCACTCAGCGGGTCGGAGCCCGGGGGGACGGGTGATGCTGTGGTGGGAGGAGGAGCGCCATGTCCTCCACCATCGAAGCCGTCCATTCCCGTCTCTGGTCCAGTGTCGGCTACCGATGGGTCCATGAGGACATCTTCTAACTCCCTCTGCAGCTGCTGCTCACTTCCATTCCCAACAATCTTGATTGACACACATGCAGTGGTGCAGACACACACACACATACATACACACACACACACACACACACACACAAGAGGGTACAGGGAGTAACAATTTTAAATAAAAAACGAATCATAACACGCCAAATACATGCTAATACACAAAAGCATTATAACAAATCCTTTTAAAACTGAACCCACTCAACCATTTTTGGTCATTTCTGTTTTGCACTTTTTAGAAATGGTTGTACCTTCGTTTGTGATCATTGACCTGATTTTAAGTGAATCTGGAGACTGGAGCGTCTGGGGCGTATTGCATTCATTAAGTAATTTTTTTTTTTTTACATTATGTCATAATTACGACATCTTTTCTCGTGATTACGAGATACGGATCTCATTGGTTTAACTGCTCCTCCATGAAGAAAGCAACTCCCATGGCGTCAGACTGGGATTTCCTCAATAGTCCGAGCGACAGATGCCTGCGCAATTTTTACAGACTAATATCAATGCCGCTCTCATTTTTACTTGAACTGCTTTCCGGTAACAACTGGACATCGTAAATGTCATTATCATCACCGTGAACCGCAACCGTCAAAATCAACATAACATTCACATTATCATGAACATTAAATGTTCTATATTTTACCAACGAAGCCGGGACGAATTTCTTTATTTAGAATCAGAATAAATTCCAGTCTTATTTGATCTCATAATTACAAGATCCGTATGTTGTGATTACGAGAAAAGATCTCATAATTACGAGATAATAGTCCAAAAAAATCTTTACTAAGTGAAAGCAATACGCTTCGGTTGATTGGGAAGGAAGGACACCTTCTTTCATGTAGGCAGTCAGAGATATCTCTTGATTACATTTCATAAAAATATTAGTGATTAGTGGGTAAAGGAGTGAATCAGCTTTTCCAACCAAACTGGAATAACGTCAGACTGTGAAGAACAAAAAAATGGGTTGCTTGGTTTTCCCTCTCTGTTGTGGCTGCGTCCCTGTGTTGGAGAGCGAGCTCAGACTGCAGAGGGCGCTATTGCACAGAGGATGAAGAGATCAGTGCTACTATAGAAAATCTGATTTTTCACTTTCTGTGGAGCAACTTTTCATTTCATGGTTGAAAATGGGATTTTATGATTGTTCTAAAACCCGTGGCAGGTATGATCTGCATCTACACTCCAAGACAGTGTAAAGTAATTACCACTACCATCATCAAAACTAGACGACTGAAGCAGTTCACTGGAACCATAACTCAACAGCTGGCAAAAATATGGAAAGCAAAAAAAGAAAGAAGATCACAGATAAAAATCACCACTGAATTACATCACAGTAAATGAGGAATAAAGGTTTGTATAACAAGCAAGAGACACAGAGAGAAGAGGTAGAGAGGAAAGATAGCGAGAGAAGAGACTGACCTTAAAGCTGACCTCTTCCTCAGATATCACCTGCATAACAAACAACAAGTTTAGACACTCTCTGATTGGATGGACTGACTGGGAGGGAGGATGTGCACAGGAGTGTGTTGTTGGCGGGAACCACAACGTGATGTCTGGATGACTGGTGAGTCAATGAATGGAGTGATTTCACCCGGGGATAGAGGATGTGTGTTGACAACAGTGTTTCTTCCGTGTGGCGAAGGGCAGACGAAGGCGACCGCACAAAACCGTCTATCACTACGGAGGTGTATTGCATTCACTAAGTAAAACAATATTTTGAATAATATCTCGTAATTACGAGATCTTTGAAGGATCTCAGATCTCATGGGTTGAACTGCTCCTCCATGTGACTCCCATGACGTCAAGCTGGGCTTTTCCTAACACACACACACACACACACACACACACACACACGTGAAAGCTCCCCAGCGCGTCGGAAAATAGGTCCGTTCTGATGATGACTGTCATAAGAAACACATGGCTTCAATGATTCCTGTGTTTGTGTCGGTGTCCGTCTGCCTCCTCCCCCTCTGCGCGTGACCCCTTGGTGCGCGCGCGATCACGCGCCCCCCGAGGCTGTAAACCTAGGGGAATCACTGCAGAGACATACGCTCTGTTATGTAGCAGCCCGATCCGTGTGCGTGCCCCCCCCCCCCAACAAGAGTACCAGCCCCCTCATCAACAAACGCGAGACCAACTAGCTCTGTAATTACGAGATCCGTATCTTGTAATTACGAGAAAAGATCTCGTAATTACGAGATAATAGTCAAGAAATATTTCTTACTAAGTGAATGCAATACGCTTCCATATAAATCAAAAAGCTTTGCACGTGACACATAAAAATATTTCCTTCAGAATATGTAGCTCACCGGCGCCATCTTTTGGTACTTTGACAACACCAAGCTGACAATTTAATTGCCAATTCAAAGAAATTGAGTTTCAGTAATATAAACTAATGGACGGAGTGTGAATGTGCGCGCCATCAAATTCAATAACAGGAAATGTGATAAGTACTGAACAGAGAGATGGAGAGGGGAGGAGGAGAGGAAAGGAGAGAAGAGAAGAGAAGGAGGAAGTAACCTGAACCCATGAGGGACGCTCACAGGACGGTGGCTCTTAGTTACGTCTCATCGGAGAGTCAACTTTCTCTTTTTTGCAGACGGACACGCCCTTGTCACAAAACACCCTCATTCTCCTAATAGTTGGATTCAAGTGCTTGTAGCTGCATCGCGGCGCTGTTTGTAAACTAATATCTGCAGAGTGTGGCAGTGAAGTGACTCACAGAGGGCAGACAGGATGACGGACGTGCTGCAGCCGACAGCACACACCGTACACTCACCAGCGCAGCCCATTCAGTTGCACTAAAGTTGCACAATCTTACCCTACACATGATTCTTCTGTGGTTTGATCTGTGTGATGATGACACAGCAGATCCATTCCAACTCATGCAAACCAAAGAAACACTGGCAATGACTCAAACATGTTTATAAGACTATAAGATATATATATTTTACATATCAACAGGATCCATAGCTTTCTTTACTGTAAGTAGCAAATGAGAAAACACAGAGCTAAAACACAAAGAGTGAGAATGTTGACAAAAGGCAAAAGCAGAGATGGTTAGTCTTATGGTTAGAGACTACATGGTTAAAAGGATGGAAGAGAGCTTCAGACAGGTGAGGGATGAGTGTAACCTGTTTATAATGTCATCTGTATGACCTCTGACCCCAAACACACAAGTTTAACAAGTAATACTGGCATGAAGACGAAGATTAGAGCCTTTTGGGGATATGACAGATACATGGGTCGAAAACATGTTGGAGAGATGTTGATGTCAAACAGCCTAATGAGAGAAATGTAATCGAGGCTTAATGAATTACAGTTTAATACTAAAGTATAATAACTATGAATAAAAATAAAATACATTATACAAACAAAAATATGGAAAAGGTGTCATTTTTTTAAGTTCGTCCAATTATGTTGGCCGACATTTAATATTTTGCGCAATATCCAATTATGGAAAAAGAGTGCTACTTTTTGTCTACTGCAGATGTATAAAATAATATTGTAGTTTTGAAAAAACATCTGATGTTCTTCCAAGTTTTGTGATAGTTTGCAATGTTCAAAATACTGAATTTTGACCTTTTTTAAATTTTTACTTTAAATGCATATCATTTCTAAATTAAATTTGCCTCCACACTTACAAATAGAAGAACATTGCATAACGTTGACATTAATGGCCAAATGTGTCTGTCGGTAAGGACGAAATCAAATGAACATAATGTTGTTCTGTCAAATGTAGGCCTTAACTTTCACTCAACTAGACATATTCAAAACATTCTAGCTTTACAGTTCCGGTTAGTTATCATTTAGCCAAGGCAAACTGTAGTCAAAAGCACTTAAAGGTGCAGTGTGCAAGATTTGGTGATATCTAGTGGTGAAGTTGGACGTGGTATCCATCATCTCACCCTCAACCTTCTGAGCATGAAGGAGAACCTATGGTAGACTTCAGTTGTCATTAAAATGCAAAGGATGTCCTCTTTTACTACTGGGGCGGCAGTGGCTCAGTGGTTAGAGCAGTCGCCTATAAAAGCAAGGGTCAGTGGGTCAAATCCCACTTGGGCCCTGCTGTAGTGTCACTGGCCCTGACACTGACACCCTCTGCGTACTGGTAGAAACACCCCGCGACCCAGAATACTGGATAAGCGGTAGAAGATGACATGAGACTTTTACTAGTGTAAAAACATGGCGGCTGTCGAGAGGACCCACTCCTCATGTAAATATACGTTAGTGGAATAATTTTAGGGTGGTGGGAACAAAAGAATACATTTAGATTATGAAAATGTGGCTGTGTAATCGTTCTTTAGAAAATGGATGACTAAAAGTGACAAAAATCGTACCCACTGCACCTTAAAGGGGCAAATTAATATCATGGGCTCTTTGAAAAAAGTTGTCAAACCTATGTTTTAGTGTGTTTCGTACTTTAGCTCTGAAGTCACCCTTCACTTCCTTTCATTTCTGTCCGTACCAGGCCCAACCCATCCTTACCTTCAGTCCTGTCTTTTCATCATCACTACCATTATTAGTGGAGGACGGTGTGTCGTCCCCCAGCCGGGACACGAGGACAAAGTCCTCACTGTTGAGAGTGGACACCGAGTCTGAGGACACACTAATCTTGCCCACCGAGCCTTTGTCATCCATGGCTGCCGCTGTAAAACTCAGCCACGCTGCTCATGAATGGGAGACGGGAGGAGGAGGAGGTGGGAGATGATGAGCAAAATCACCTAGAAAAAGAAAAAATAAATATATGAAATGGGATTCATGAAAAGCTTCTTTTAAGAAACATTAAAACAGCAAAAGAGAAATGTGGCAACTTTACATAAACAACTGAAAGACTATGACAATGTTCAGCTAAAACCATAGTGCAAGTAAAAGTGACAAATTCAGCCGGAGGCTGCAATGAAGGCGTTTGTGATGCAGAAAGTTATGGTGTCACTTTGTAAAAGGAGCATGCATATGAGAGGGAGGAGTCACATGAACAAGCCGTCCTTACAACGATACTATCTAGTGTGAGACACTTTACAGGTTTGCACCCAACCAAGACATGTAAACCACCCAACAAGAAAATACATGAGATCCTTGAGTTGAAAGTCACACTGCCACCTACTGACCCGGCATAAGTACTACAAGATGTTCAGTATAGGGTTATATTCATAGACTGTATATAACGATGGACATAGCAGTCCTCCGTTGGTTCCTGCACAGTGCTTTTGAGGAAAATTGTGGGCAAGACCTCACTCAGAAGATGGATTCATTCCATTCATCTTCAACTCAGAGAAATTCACAACATTGACAAAAATAAAAGTAATATTAGAGGCAAGCTAAATATATAATGTATTTTCTATTTGTGTGCTCAAATACGACAATATGGGATGGATAGAGAGTAGAAAGATCTCTGTCATTGCAGCTAAAGCAGGAGGTGAGTAGAGAGAGGGGAGGTGTACCTCGCTGTGTAACACAGGAAGAAAGAAACAACAGCAGCTTCTGGCAGGGGTTCAGAGACTCGAGCTATTTCTGTCTGTTTTGCCTGTAACTCCTCCCTTTCACCCTCTCCCATCCCTCTTCCTCATCCCTCCTCCACCAATCGTCAGTGTGTCTCTGGCATTTCTTTCTTTCTCTTATCTTTTCCCCTCTAACCTTTCCATCCACTCGTTTTCTAAAAGGTTTCGTTGGGTTTCTTGGACTGTGTTCTCTTATCAAACAGCCAACGCTCTCTATCCACGACATATCCAAGAACTGAGAAGTGATTCATCAACATCCCAAAGGTCAAAGCCGTTAAAGGGGACCTATTATGCCAATGTAAGTGGCTCTTTATCTGCTCTTTGGCCTCTGTTATGATGATAAACAGTGTTTTCAGTCTGAAAAATGATCTACATTTTCTAAACCAGCCCTGAAAAAAACCTAGATCCCCCCTCCCCTCCTGAAGCCCCTCTATCTCCTGATTAGCTGGCAAATAGGAGTCCTCTGATTGGTTGAAAGCTGTTGTTAGTCCCGCCTTCGGACCAGCCTCTCAGATAGTAGACAAACATGGAAGTCAACTTAGAATATTTATGCTGTATGTGTGATGAGATTCAATTGTTTACACATGCACACATATACATACCTGTTGCATCCTAATATCATATTAGGTTGTAAGTACAAAACACATCATGAATGACAATACAGGCCCACAAAATGAAGTTATTTCTCTAAACAACAAACAGTAACTATTATTTACACACACAAATTGTGATATATAACATAATATTACATGCTTATTGCTATGTGTTAATAAGCGCATATTTGTATTTTGCCCGCATTGATTTCAAGTACAGTATACACTAATCACACAAACCCACTAATTCTATACAGGTAAACACTTTGAATAAATGGAATGTACATTTAAAAAGCATGTAAAATCATTTATTTATTTATTCATCACCTTACCCTTACCCTTCTCTTGGCTACTGTAAAAACATGCCAGCCCCCGTAGAGAGGAAAAATTCTGTTAATGGATTTAAAGGTAATGGGAAAGAATAATACATCTATGTAATCATGAAAATGTCAGTATGTAATTATCTTGTAATATTTCTTCTACCAATTAAAGTGACAAAACATTACACCTTTAAGTGCAAATGCACATGTATACAATACACAAGATTTTGGACATTATCAAATGGTCACCTCTAAAAATGACTCAACACAAACAAAGAGAGGAAATCAATTTCTGCTTTCTAGTTGTTCTCTTTCAGGGCAACATTGACTTATTATCATTGATCCAGGAGGAGTAATAATGAAGCCATATGGACTGTAAGCTAACTGGGCTGATATCTGTAACTGAAAAATCATGGAATGTCACCGTTTCATAGCACAGGTATGCTGAAATCACCGATTTGGTTTTTATTTATTCCGGGTGAAGGCTGCCATTGAGTCAAACAGGTATAGCGTCTTCCGTCTTGAGACTAAGATAAACAGAATCACTCCACCCTGCCGCACCAGTTTGACCTCCTCTTTCCCTCCTGATATCACGGGACAATTTCAGCACTCATGTACATACATGTTATCACAAAATTATGAAAGAAAGTTGGCAGACTTAGTAACTTAGCAACTAGTGATCCAAAGCTTGCATAATTCATTGATTATTCTTATGCCTTTAATTTTGAAGAGAAGCATATTTCTGTTTATTAGTAATTAGTCAGGTTTCATTCGGATACAATTCTGACTGTTGTGGTCTATAGTTTATCGGTTTTGCTGCAGTAGCTGCTGTAGCTGATAAGACTAATTCTCCCAAGTCTATGACTACATCTATGAAAGCATTGGCAAAGTACTTTCATTAACAACTCATCAAAATACTTAAGGTTCTTTGGTACTTTAATGCCCTAAAGCTTTTAAGTACCAACCACGGACATAATCTTTTTAAATACTTAGTGGCATCACGATAGTCTCCATGTATCTCTAAGTCCTTAAAACTCTGATAAAAGCAGCTTTTCAGCTCCATTGACCTATTGTCTTTTTCTCTGTCTGTCTACCCGAGGGGCAACCTCCGGTGCAGACAGATGAAGCAGACAGGGAAGTGAAAAAACTTGCAGTTCAAAGGGTAACCACTGGGGGCTGACTCCAAAAGTGAGTCAATCCCCATAGACTCCCATGTAAAGATGATCAACTCTAGAGAAACATGTTTAAAGTCTGGTACAAACTTAGGTTTTGGTCTTGGAGTTAGGATTTGGCAAGATGGCAAGACCGACGCGCCCACAATTTGCCTAAAAACCACTCCGCTGAAACCAACGGGTGACATCACGGACGCTACATTCACCTTTAAAGAGTCTATGGGTCTACCATGAGATTTCCAGTCATAAATGAGAAACAATGGAGAACGTTTTTACCGTCCTCATAAGACTTCCTGCCAAATTTGCCGGAAAGTTCACTCTGTGAATGTTCACTGGCTGATCACAATAATCAGCCTTTGTCAACCTGACTCAGTCCAACCTCCCGGGAAGCTCCTCGTCCACAGCCACATGTGCACAAACATGCTTGGCAGACACACTCACACAGTGATTCTGATTGGCCGGTGGCCTTAACAGCCTCATAATGGCTGCCTTGTCACCCTGCTTCCCTCCTTTGCTGAACCAACCTCCCTGCCTGTTCCTGCCAAGACACACAGTTGGTTATCAACACGTCCAGTGTTTCCCCGAGGTTTAAGCCTATGGGGGGGGGGGGCATGCATGTGTGAGCAGAGAGGGAGGAGGAAGCAGACTGGCACCAACACAGTGATATTAAACCACGGCACACGAGTGTGTCGTGAAAGATCGTCAGGTGTGCTGTGGGAAATTGTCCAATGTCTGTCTCCTCTCCTGCGCTCCCTGTCTCGCTGACTGAAACCTGGAGCGTATACACACACACAAACAGAGACGAGTATGCTCGTTCACGTGAAGACAGAGTGGACCGAGAGCGCACATCAGAAAGTATTGCGCGGATCGATCCGACTTACACACACACAGACACGAGCGCATCGATTTCTGGAGAGAGCCCTGTTTCTACACATCAGCGCCGCCCCCCGTCAATACTTTTGGGCTGGTGGTGTTCAGCGAAACATTTTCAGTGTGAAAAATGTGCCGTCACTCAAAAACACTGACTTTGAGGAATCGTAGTCGTGTTTCTTTTAATGACAACGTGTGCGGGGAGGGGGCAACAGAATGGTAGAGGAAACACTGACTTCTGATGCCACATGGGGTTGTATAATACTTGTACATCTTTAGTTATTCTAATAAATACTTTAAAAGGCGCAGTAACACTCAGTTTAGTATGTCCACTTTTACTATTGCAACCCCTCCTCCCCTCCTCCTCCTGACATTAATGGGCTCAATTTATGGGGGGGGGGGGGGGGCAGGGGGGGGGGGGGGGGGGGGGCATTGACGTGATTATATATTCCTGAAAATGTCAGTATGTAATCGTTTTGTAATATTTCTAGAAGTGACAAAAACACAAATCACTCTGATTCTATCATTTAGACATCAAACAAGTGACTAAGTTGCAGCTTATGTGATATGAATATTGTGCTTGGCCATATCAAGCGTTTCAGAATATCGAGATTAATGGTAAATCTGCTCATTATGGTTCAATATCCCTTATCTCTGCCATTTCAGATGAATAAGCGCAACTATCACAGCCTCCAGTTATTAAAAATATGAAATTCTCATTATGAAAGGAAGAACTTGAGGTTCAATTATTCAGTAGGTAAAGTTCAGTAGAGTTATTCGACTGTTAAATTGATGCACTCTGGGTGCATCAATTTAACTGCTCACTCTGTGCGTTGGTTCCAGTAGAAATGACAGACAACTGTGGCCTTTTTCAGCCATTTCTCACAGTTAAAAACAGAGGCAGAGAATAACTTATGCCAGTGTGTAAAACCGCACACACTCAGAACCTCTGCCTTTCTGTTTTTTTAGTCCCTACCACGACCCACTGAATGCTCTGTTCTGGGCTGCCAGCTGGGCGCTGCGCTGCATGCACCTCACAGCTAGAGAGCATCCAGGCCTGCAGCGCAGTCCCGTTGGACATGCCTCACAGCCACCACCTCAGCCAGGCAGAGGAACGATGCGACAGGAAGGCTGAATAAAAACAGTCACGAGGTAAGATATGGAGTGAAAGAGAAAAGAAAGAAAATAGGACACATTCTCTCAAACGGTACCTAATTATCATTTCAGCTGCGAGTGATGGCAGAGCCCCGCCTCCCATTTGACTATCCATGAATGAAACCTTGGCCTGCTCCTGCGCTGGACCATGGAGGAGAGTATAAGGGAAACATGACACATCCTTCAGCAAATAGTCAATGAGGCTGTTTGGCCTTTAAACAATTGGAGATAAAGCTGCAAGTGTAATAGGTTTAAGTGACAAATGATGGTGTTGCGGTAAATGACCGTGCCTTCTTATAGCAGGTCTCTCCCCAGAACAGATCAGGCCACTGCAAAACAGAGCATGTGTCTCTGCAGTGTTACCCCTCGGTTTACAGCTTTTGGGGGGGGGGGGGCAGACGGACACCGACATGAACACAGGAATCATGAAGCCATGTCTTTCTTTTAATGACAACAGTCGTCATCAGAACTGAACTTTTTTCTGATGCACGGGGGAGCGTTCACATGAGTGTGTGTGTGTGTGTGTGTGTGTGTGTGTACAGGCATCGGGTCAGTCCG
>JAFBJT010109347.1:0-14142 GCA_016785325.1 Chascanopsetta lugubris
AATTGCCTGCGTTTTGTGGAGATAGGAGCAGCAGCATGTTGTTGTTGACCAGGGTTGTTTATTTATACATGCAGAGATATCGGAACAGAATAATACCTGCATCACTTCATCCCTCTTTATTTTCTTAAGCAAACAATATAACGTATTATTGTGTTTATGAAAAGCCGTGAGAGATTGGCTTGGTCAGCAGACGAACATTGTGAGGAGACACTGATGCAGGCGGAGACACTTGGACAGAATGCGCACACACCATGTCGCGCCTTTGCAAACACAGCAACTTCACTTCAGCACGCGTCCTCTGTGCTAATGTTCATGAGACGACCACGTGACACTTATTACTTTCAGTAGCTTAAACGAATTAGGCCATATGCTGCCGACATTTACTTTTAACTGGTCTATTTAATGATAATGAATACATGTGTTCATTGATCACCAGGAAGCGCCATTATCTTGTTTACAGTGACTTAAGAGAATCATCTGGAGACCTCGAGACGAACCACGAGATGCTTTTTTATTTCACTTTTCATCTGCAGCTGTTTGACATCCGTTCTGATCTTTGTGAGGAAACGTTAAAGGTGCAGTGTGTGAGATTTCTTCTGAACCTGCAGGAGAACCTATGGTTGATTTCAGGTGTCATAAAACTCAAAAGATGTTTAATACATCCACATTTACTACAGTAAAAACATGGCAGCCCCCACAGAGGGGATCCGCTCCTCGTGTTGTATTCATTAAGGGGCTTGTTCAAGGCAAATGGGGAGAAAAAAAACAATTTAAGTGATTATAAATTGATGAAAATCTCAGCATGTAATTGTTTTGTTATATTTTTTTAGAAGTGACAAAATGACAGAAATCCTACACACTGCATCTTCAAGAATACATGTGTTATTTCCATCAGTGGGGACTTGGACAAACGAATGAGAAGAAGTCAATCTGAATCAATTAGATTCATCCTGAGCATTAAATATTATATATTTGGAATATGTAGAAAAAGTATGGTAACATTCAATGGACAAACCTGTACCAAACTGTCCTCTAATCAAAATACAAAGAGCAAAACAGCTTTAAAGGTGCAGTGTGTAAGATTTTGGTCATTTTTGTCACTTCTAAAAATATTACGAAACAATTCCAGACCAATATTTTCATGAATTTATTGTAGGAGAGAAAACACCTAAATGTTTTATATTTTCTCCATTTTCCTTAAATGAGCCCATTAATGCATATTTACATGAAGAGCGAGAACTCTCAACGGGGACGGCCCTGTTTGTACAGTAGCCCAGAGTGGACATACTAAACATCTTTTGAGTTTTGATGACAACTGAAGTCGACCACTGGTTCTCCTGCATGTTCAGAAGGGAGAGGGTGAGGTGATGGATACAACATGGAACCTCACCTCTAGAGGACACCAAATCTTACACACTGCACCTTTAAACCGAGCTGCAAAATAAGTGATCAGTCCGAATGAAATCATCTCTGCAGCTGTGTTCAGCCTCTCTGCCCCTCAGCCTTCACTCTCGCCATCACGTCCCTGAATGAAACCTCAGCCTCGTCTCTGTGCTTCAACACCGTACAGCTGCGTGAAGGGACCAGAGGATAGTGATGGTGATGGAATGAAGTGCTCATACTTGAGCTGTCATATCGTGGATCGCTTCCCTTTGATCCGCAGAACAGGACACTTCCTGGATGGAGCACATGCTGGGTATGGCGATGCCGTCACATGACAGTGGAGGTAATGTGGTGAGGGGCAGGTAAGCGATACCCCATGAGAGGCAGCTTCTGGTCTGCGGACCAGAAGGCAGCTACGTGGCTCTGATATCAATCAAAGTCACATTGAAAACAATCAGCTGATATGATACAGGCCCACACAGACCACAGGAAGAGGATCCCCACATGCTGCAGGTAGAAGACGAGCTGCGGGATCCATTATCTCATCCCCCCTTCAGAGGATGTCACCTGCCTCTTTACACCACTCTGGGTATCGATCACTTTGCGCCACGTTTGGACCCAACTCAGCCAAGGTGACACGAGAGAACCCCAGAGAGCAGGCGGAGCTCCATCCTCTGCTCCGCTAATGAGCTCTTAGATGAGTTAATTGAATCCCTGGACTGGACTAATTAGAGTTGGGATGTATCATGTTCTGTGCCAGCTCCTAATGGCCTGATGGTTTGTGAGGCTCCATGTGAGAAGAGGAGACTCCCACAGCTCCGCCTCCTAACATGTAACCACAAAAGACAGGTAAGCAGCCCTCTCATCCATTAGCTAATGGAGACGCTATGAATAGACTAATGGCTTCAAACTGCTGTGTGAGAGTAAACATGATGCGTGTTGACCTAATCTTTACCTAATGAGTAGTCACATAAACTTTAGTTAACTAGAGAGGACGTTGGATTTTCTCAGACTGAGCAGATTCCACCAGAGCTGAGACAATATGGACACTTTGGACCAACACATCCTCAAAGCACCACTCACCTCACCTAGAACACACCGATATATATGTATATATATATATATATATATATCCTTGTGTGTGTGTGTGTGTGCAGATTACTTTCTGACATGTGCTCTCAGCTTGCAAAGTGTTGGGGATGGGGGGAGGGGGCGGTCAGCAATTTGTTGACGGCGGGTGGGAGGTGCAGGCGCTGGTGAGCTGTCTTCACGTGAACGAGCGCGCTCATGTCTGCGTCTGTGTGTGTGGATCGATCTGCTGAATAACACCCTTAATCTGAAAATTGGTACAATGGCACTACGACTGTGGTGCGATGGTGCGGCCCCATCGTTCCAATTATGATTATATATATATATCTGTCTCGCTGACAGTGGACTGACCCAACACGCATGTTCCAGACCTCAGTGGGGACGCCTGTATACTGGTTACTATACAAATGAAATGATTTCGAGACAGTTGAGACTCTGTGTTTCCTTCTCTTGCTCATCCCATACTGATTTATTATCATCACAAGGATTTATACAAAAGCTGTTCACCTTTACAAAATATGCATCTCACATTTCACTATCAATATTCCAGACCCAATATGAACCGGCCAACATCATGTCAAGTCATATACCTCCCATATTTAATCATGGTTTAAGTCTGACATATGTCCTTTAATATCCACCACACAGATGGGGCCAATAATCTGGGCTTAACTCGGCACTACTACTGCAGTTCCATCCTCAGCATAGAGCTAGCTAAATACATTGGATTTACCCATGGGAAAATAGTCATGACTAGCAAGAAAACACGATTATCTAAAACGTGAGGAAACGGTACACTCGGAGAAGGTGAAGAGACATAGCAACAGTCACACAACTTAAGTATTACAGGAGCCATTCGGGAGCACACAAAAACAAAAGTATTCAAAAAATGCGACCTTCTTCTACCTGGCTATGCAACCGGAACATGAGGCAGCTAGCCAAACGTGTAGCTGTAGCATTAGCCGTTGCGTCAGCCCCATCTACTGCATCAAATTAACTTCTTTTTAAAGGCTCTACTCTAATTACTGAGCACCACTTCCATGCAAGGGAGTTTGAAAACCAGCACTGACCCATATGAATGAAATGATTACGAGACAGTTGATACCCGCTGTTTCCTTCTCTCGCTCATGCCATTCTGAAGACACTTTGCGACGATGCCCCCTTGTGGTGAAAAGCAAAATGAACTGATCCAAGCATCCTACATGCTAAACCATTTTCCATCATAAAACAAAATGAATAGTAACCAAACTAAAACCAAACAATACGCAACGAAACATCTGTGTGTGTCACACGTGCGCACACACACACACACACACACACACACACACACACACACACACACACACACACACACACACACACACACACACACACACACACACACACACACGTTTTTAGCACTTTTCAACATACTTGATTTTGAGATTTAAAGCTGACAAATAAATATGCAGATTTTGAACCGGGTGTGGTGAAGGTACTGCAGGTATGATAGCAGGAGTTGTCCATTTGTGCAGAGTACATTTTTTGAAAATATCAAAGTATTGTTTTATTTAATTCAATTTAAAGAAATGTCTGTAAATGGTACAGGGAATATGCTGTAAAAATACATAATTTTCAGTTTTTTGATCAACAGATATGTCCGTAAAATTACGGAGAATGTACTGGCAGAAAATGACAAGGACTTTTTCATTTTCTCTCTTACAGTCTATGGTAGACATCAGTAGTTATTAAAACTCAAAAGATGTTTAGTATGTCCACTCTGGGCTACTGTAAAAACATGGCAGCCCCCATAGAGAGGCCCCTCCCCTCCTGTAAATATACATTACAGATATTCACTCTATAGTCAGATCTCTGGGGTCTGACAGATCACATGGCGATGTATTGATATTACAACACATCAGACACAGACCAACAGGGTGTAAACAACCCGTGTGAACTGACACTGTCAGTCCACACGGGTTCAACTGAGAGTCACTGCACACGGGGAAAAATGAGGTCAGGAACTCATGCGCTGCCAAAACACAGCACACACAAGTAACATGTTCAGAGTATTATAGACACACAAAGTGCCAGGGACTTTCATGGACGTGGCTTCGTGTTGTAATCCTCAGAATGTTTATTATCAGTAAACATGACACTGGGAGGGCAAGTGTTCTGCAAATACTGTATTTGTATTTCAGAGATTTTAGATTTAGACAACTCACTGTGGACTGGGCATGATTAGACAGATTAAACAAAACAAGCCAAAGTACCTCAGCAGCAAAGCAAATGATAAATAAAGATAAATATGATGTGCTGGTGGTGATAAATGATTACTGTAATACTGTAAACTGCGTAAAGTACTTTATGTGACTTTATGCTTGGATTGAAAAACAAAAGAATTTCCATGGACATCACTCACTCATAGAACAGACAGACAACCTCAGACACATTGGATCAATTAAATCATTCGGTATGAAATCTAAAATTAATTCTCTTCTGACGTTTGGAACTCAGGGAACTAAAATCTGACCTGATATTCTCGTACATGTTTGAACTGGATTAGTAGAAATTCTGAGGATACTTTGTTGAGCTATAGATTATTGTAAAACGTTTCTCACTGAAGATTTCACAAAATAAATATTTCTATTGCAAAATTTAAGATACGCACTCCTTACTCTTTATCTTCAATGCACTTGATCTGATGATGCTCAATCTCTAGACACTATGAACGACTTCACCATGACTCTGAACATCAGGTGAGTGGCTCAGAGTCGGGACACAGATCGGTTTGTGGCAGCTCAGGTGAAAACACCTTCAGGGGCTCAAGCTTCTGCCTCTGAGCTGAGTGAGGGTGAGGGTGAGGGTGAGGGTGAACACATGCACACCTGCAGTGGGAGGTCGGTTCCATGTTTTCAGATGAGACCAAGAACCTCACTGACCATCCTGTGCAGATGCATATGTTAGTGTTCCACACACACACACACACACACACACACACACACACACACACACACACACACACACATTAGCATTTAGAGAAGCTGTGCTGGGTTCCATGTGGCGCCTGTGGTCATCCCAGTCCCCACACTGAGCGATAACGTGCTTATTATAACATGTGGAAAACAAACACGGACTCAGACAGTAAGTTCAGCCTCAGGCGCAGATTTCACAAATAGACTCTTCACACTTCAACCTGCTCATGAAGACGTAGTCTGACAACGTGAAGCAGCTTTCAGGATCTTCAGTGTTAGCGAGCAGAGGCCTGTCGCCTTGATTAAAGAACTCAATCATTGTAAAATGAAAACTGCTGCTGCTCAGGATCTATAATTAATGTGCTCACATTCAGAGGGAGCAGGTCATCTGGTGTTCCACTGTCCTCAGCAACACAATAATCCCTGAGAGAGCGGAGAGAGCTTTGAAAGCACAGATAGAAGTGTAGAATCAAAACTCTGTAATCTGTGTCATCAGTGCTCCGACAGCTGCTGCATCACACAGACATCACACGTCTCCTCCTTCACAGTCAGCACGCTGCTCTGCTCAGGCCACATGACGACAAACACCTTCAGAGTGGAGCTGCAGCCTTCCATTATTTTTGTAGTCAATTAATCCATCGCTTTTTTCCTTTGATTCTATTCGATGAAACAATCATTGGAATGAGCGAAAAGAAATAGTGCAAATGTGGAAAGACGTGTCTGAAAATGACACGTTCATTGTCCGATTCATCACCTGATATGTTCATGTCTCGTCGGGCAACGGGATTGAACGTGAATTAAAGGTGCAGTGTGTAGGATTTTGGTTCGTTTTTGTCTCTATCTGTAGAAATAGAATCACAAAACAATTGAATAAATCCACTTTTCCAAATGTAAAATCATCCCAGTGTATGACTTGTTTTTAAGTAACCCTTTGATGTTCAGTATATTTACACCAGGAGTGGGTCCTCTCGATGGGGGCCGCCGTGGAGCGGCCATAGGTTCTCCTGCAAGTTCAGAGGGGTGAGGTAATGGATACAATATGCAACTTAACTCGCAGAGGTCAGCAAATCTAACACACTGCACCTTAAAAGATTTGTTCATTCGATTCAGCAAAATTGAAATTGAATGACTTTTATAATTGATGAATCAACTCATCATTTCGGCTCTACTCCAGATTATTTATAATGATGATGTCATGGTTTGAATGTGGATGTGAAATCAGCTGTAGGTCCCAGCCTTCATCAGACACATGACGGATGATGAATAGAGTGATGTGATTCAGTGTTTATTTGGCTTCAACAGTTTCCTCTGTCATGGATTATTAATCCGAGAATGTGAGTCACCGCCACTGCAGCGTATGATATGTTTGCTTTGACTCGATGCGAGCGTCTCCGTGGCGACAGGCAGAGCAGATCCTTAACGTTTGTCACAGAGGATGAGTTCGGTCCATTTGACAGCAGTTATCCTGCTGAGGAGGAGGACAGACGAGGCTCTCTCTCTCTCTCCCTCTCTCTCTCTCTCTCTCTCTCTCTCTCTCATGGAGTGTGGTGGGTGCAGGTGGTGAGTTACCTAATGCTGTTTGCTCATTAACACTCTCAGATGGTCTCATCGCCGTCCAACTCCGGGTCCACAGGGGACCGCAGAAAATAGGGCAGTAAATCAGCTCCTGGGCTCCCGGTGCCTCGGCGTGGCCCCTTCGGAACCTCCCATCCCAACAACTGCCACTTCCTGTTAATACAGCCGGCAGACAATCTGATCAATTATGTAAATGCTGAATAATAGATTGAATCTCGCACAGTGACAGAGGCTCCAGTGGAACCGCTGCTCTCCACAGTCCATAGAAACGTTTATGCCTCTTATATCAAACCCATCGCCTCACGTTTGTTGTTGAGCTCCCGTTTCCTCCGTAACGTCAGGCCGCTAACAACCCCGCTTCACCCCCCGGCTGCCTGTTATTCTCAGACGCGTCCTCCTAGGCCCCATGACGCTTTTATACTTAGCACATTACAAAGTGTTGACAGGGCTTGATGCCACATAGCAAAGCTGTTGTCATGCTCAGTGAAGAATAGCAGCTCAGGGTTCCTGCCTGCACCCTGACCACAGACTGTACATGAAGATGGACGTCGATACAATTAAAACAAGAAGAAGAAAAAAAATGGATCACCGCCATACGGGTGTCATGATAACACACGAGACCAAAACTGAAGTTTGTACCGGACGTCAAACATCTTTCATTCACCTCTGAAGTTGACCATTTAACAGAGAGAGTCTTATGGGGATTAGCTCCCTTTCGGAGTCAGCCCCCAGTGGTCCCCCTGTGAACTACAGGTTTTTTCACTTCCTATTGTGCTTCATCCATCTGAAGAGCTGTGGAGGAGGAGTCAGTGGACTGCGGTCGGGATTCATTCATATTGGAACGCTGAGCGTTCAGATCAACTTCCTTTCAAACAAGATGCACAGTGCTGATCATCGATTTCAAGACAGGCACAACAAGTGCCAAAGGACTCAGTCCCACCCTCAGTTCACCCCTAATAATATGTGAAGAATATAGTTTCAAACAACATGGCTGCTGACAGACAGGAAACCACTGATAAGATTCCATATGAAGTAAACACTTAGAATGTGTATTAATTCTACTGTCCACAGATAACGGGAAATGTGCATCTATACTTTCCACATGACAGTGCTGATAGTTTGTAATGCATTGAGTATATTAGTGCGTCATGGAGCCTCAGCTCAACAATAAATGTGTGAAAATGAGATGATCTATTTGATATTGTAAGATAGATATATTTTCCGCAGTTTCAGCTCCTCTAATAATCTCTAAGACATTGGGACATTCTACTCTTTTCAAATGTTTGATCATTATAAACTCTCAAGGCTTAGAAAGAGTGAGGGAGAGTTCATCTCGTCCACCGGTCACAGGTATGCCCACGGAGGGAGAGTGTCAGGGTCAAAGTTCAACAGACATGAATCTAGCGGTGAGGATTTGCACCATCACTCAGGCAGAGTCACAGAGTGATGGTGTGTCTCTGTTACATCTGTGCATCAGTGCACACGACCTCAGTCTGTGGCCTGAGCAGTGGACACGCCCCCCAGATACATGGAGCCCTCACTGCAGCAGGTGAGACCGAGCCCCCACTGCAAAGGTTCACTGACCAGATCATTCACTCTTACCCACTCACACACACACATACACACATACACACACACACACACACACACACACACACACACACACACACACAGTCTCACACTGTCACATATAATTTAGCTGATTTAACATTTCATAAAAACGGAAACCTGAAAAACTCATCTACCAGCTCAAAAAAAAAAAAAATAACGTACATAAGAACGATATAAAAAATGTAATTTCACTGAAATATGGAACTCATCATAGCAGGTGTATTCTCACTCGGTAATATGCACGGATGGAGAATTATGGGCTCATCTTCCGTTCGGTTGTTCTACTTCCCATGGAATCACAGACTCTCATTTGTTTATAAGAAACAAATCTACAACTAGAACAAAATTAAATATTCAGGACAAACCATCCAACCTTTATGTTCCAGTTTCTGCATGACAAACT
The DNA here is from genome assembly GCA_016785325.1 of Chascanopsetta lugubris. Classification (NCBI taxonomy): domain Eukaryota; kingdom Metazoa; phylum Chordata; class Actinopteri; order Pleuronectiformes; family Bothidae; genus Chascanopsetta; species Chascanopsetta lugubris. Next base: position 9,016 of record JAFBJT010109347.1, read on the forward strand.
TTTTGTACAGTATGAAGTTAACAGTAGTTCACAAACTGGCAGACTGAGCTGAGGGAAAGTGCGTGTGGGTGGATTCACTTTTTTTTATTTTCTTATTAAAACTAAAAACCAAAACAACATCCTCAGACTACCATGAACCGTGTGTGTGTGTGTGTGTGTGTGTGTGTGTGTGTGTGTGACACAAAGTGAAAGCCAACACATCACAATGTAAGATGACATGCTGCTCATTTGGTGGAGAGGTGAGAAGAAGTCGGGGGCGGAGCTTCTGAGTGACCTTGGCAGTTTGTGTCCTCAGGGAGGAAAATGAATTAATATGTGACCTTTACATTATACACCTTTATGCAATATCATGCACCCCGCCCCACCCTACCCCCCCCCCCTCACCGCCCCACCCCCCTCACCGCCCCACCCCCCTCACTCATCTTTTCAGGAATGTGTTTGCTCTTCTACACAGAATGACCTGATCACAAAGGTTTACTCATTTCAAATGAGTCTTCACAGATCATCCATGTGCTGACGAGACAGATTTATGACTCATGTGAATTACAGTCATCCTAGATTCATTTGTGTAGTTGGATTGTGTTGTATGAGCAATGCTACAATGATATCAATTGGATTTATAGTAAATAAGGGACATATTATAATGTTTACTGGTAAACTTTCAGGAAAACAGAATAAAAACAATCATCTATCTTTTTTAACTGTGAATCCTAAATTCAGTGAGTTCAGCGAATTGTAGTGATTTTTTTCTTTTTTGGTAGTTTCAAATTAACTATATATGTATATATATATATACACCTATTATATATTACTTCGATATGAACTTCAGCTCCAATTCTCAGGTCCAACGCATCTATACCTTTTTAATTATGATCTGCAGCGGTCCCTGAATCCGTCCTTTCACCCCCTTTTCCTCCTGACGGCCCTGCCAGACCATAATACTTCTGTCACTCACAATGCTGATTCAATTTACTCCCATTTCCCCGTGTCTCAGTATCAAGGACACGAGAGGGATCAGATCATGTCCGCCGGCATTAAAAAAGCACAGTTAACCAGCACAGTATCAGCCGGGGGCAGAGGACACGGCGCAGCGGCTGAGTGACATGTATTTATGTGCCGAGTCACGGCATGACTCATCCAATCCTCCTCTGAGACGGAACACAGCAACACGCTCAGAGTTTCACCCTCTCTCCACCAGACATTGATAAAATCCTAATAAATAAATAAATAAATAAATAAATTATATATATATATATATATATATATAGTGCTCTGCCTATGAATATTGAGTCGTGCAGCTGCCTCTTACACCTGATCTTTTATTGATGCTGGTTAAAGGTGCAGCCCGTCTGATCTGGAGACATGGCGGCCGCTGACATGGGGGTGAAACAGAGTTCAGCAGTGAGGACGAATGTCTTCGATTCCACTATAAAACATAAATAAATCCATTATTCAGCTGCTGCTGCAGCACAAACTGAGGAACACTCTTTATTTGATGGGTTGTTTTTCACCCAGGGTGATTCAGCGTCTTTGTTTCCCTCTCCACCTCTTCTGCCCTGCTGGCATTTCTCTCTGTAGTAATTCATATCCACTTAGCTAAAGATGTTTTAGAGGAAATCGTTTGGCCTTTAAAAGAGAAAACTGGTGGCGTAGTAGATGAGGGTTCTATTCAAATAGGTCTCCCTCTCTCTCCTCTCTACACAGAACATTTGCATAACATTTCTGTAGCCGGCTGTGATGAGTCGCAGGTCCTGCTCCGTGAAGAACACAGGAAGTCAAGTGTGAAATAAAGTCACAGATGAGACTTGTTCTGTGCAGACAAAGACGAAGAAGAAGAAGAAGAAGAAGAAGAAGAAGAAGAAGAAGAAGAAGAAGAAGGCAGATGGAGTTTGTGATGGAGGGGAGCACGGGTCATGTGATTGTCTCAGGACTATAAAGAAAATCACAGCTTTAATTTCTCTTTTATGTTGCTTAATGATGTTATGTTGTTTTTTTCTTAAGCGGGAGAAGATAACTCTTACAGTAAAGGTGCAGTGTGTGAAGGCGCATGTTGTATCCATCATCTCATTCTCACCCATCAGAACATGCGGCAGAACCTATGGTCGACTTCAGTTGTCATTAGAACTCAAAAGATGTTCCTGGGCTACTGTAAAAACATGGCAGCACCCGTAGAGGACCCACTCCACATGTAAACATATATGTTTCAGGTTCGTTAAATTAAATTTCCATTTTCTAAATAGCATCAGCTCACAACAGAAGTCATTAAAGGTCACCTTTCCTGTCGAATAGGTCTGTACCTTATCGAACGTCGTGATAAAGACTGTTACAAGAAGTGTGTATGTGTGCGCGCGCACTTATTGTGCACGTGTGTGTGTGTGTCACACCGAGCTCAAATCAAACATCCCCATCAGTGAAAAGAAGGACTGAGAGAAACTAATGGCCTCATGACGAATCAGGACTCAGCGTGTGATCAGACCACATACGTCCGAGCTGGAAGGAAATTATGATCCGCTGCCATTTATTCTTTGACTCGGGAGGAGGAAGAGGGTGAACTGGGAGGGGGCGGGGTCTGTTCTAACAATGCAGACGGGCTCTGGCCTCACAGAGGCAGCGCTCTGTAATTAGAGAGTCAGACGTATCAATCACTCTGCAGCAGCAGCCTCATTTTCTCATCATCAATTATCTCCAACACTCTGGACGCCGATCAGACCAGGCCCGTCTGAAAGCCACTGCAGAGCCGCCACTGCAGAGCCGTCATCCACACTAATGGAAGTTTAAATCCTCCCTCACAGTGGAGCTCGACTTAAGTGCAAGTCCTAATTATGGAGAGGCTCATTTAGCTAATCTGCTTCGAAAGCAACAATAGAAACATGAAAATATGTTCCGTCAGGACGAGGAGTTTCCCTCCATTCGGACCCAGAGTTAGACCGAGGGTCAAACCTCCGGAGCAGACAGATGCACGAAGTTCAAAAAGGGACAGTTCACAGGGTAACCACTGGGGGCTGTACAATCGAAATACTTAATCATACTTCACTATTAAGTTCACAACGTTTCAATGAAGTCCATGAACCCAAAAGCATTCAGTCTAAATGGCATATGGCTGACTAACACAACTGTAAGGAGAAGCATAATCTCAACTCATCCAACACTCAAAGTTGTTTTTTCCTACCAGTTGCATCTTCTGGTTGATGTGGTCGTATTTGGTTTCCTTGTCTCCAGGAGCGGGTGCTGACCGACTCGCCTCCAAACATTTCATGCCATGCTTTCCAAAGGGTGCGCAGGTGAATGTGGTCCCTCCAGCAGCACATGCTGAAAGTTGGGTTCCACCAGCTGTTTTGCGTGTGGTTGCCCTCTGCAGGTTCGGAGGGCAAATGAAAAAGTGCAAAAATCTTGTGAACGTGGTCAGGGAATTGGGATTTGACACAAGACTCGCAATTTTCATAAATTCTAAGTTTCATAAGCACTTTGCAGAAACCAACGGGTGCACAGGAAACCAGAGATGATGAGTATAAAATAGATTCAACTAAATTAAACTAAACATTTAAATGTGTTTTTAACCATACAATGTTTTTTACATTTTCATTTAATTTGATTTGGTAAATAAAAAAAAAAGATCTTTCACTCTCCATCACATGTCAACTGATTTAGATGTTGAAAAAATGCCGCAGTTTCCCGGTTCTGTCTGCTTGGATTGGCCCTCTGCTCAAACACTGACAGCAGAACATGACACAAATTATATTATAGCCTATTGAAAGAAAATAAGGAATGTTGTCAAAACCTAGACGCGCGTTGAAAAAAATAAAAATACATGATTGATAGATGCTGTGTGACTTTCAGAATAAAACAACATCACCTGCTCTTCTCTCTTGTGTTTTGAAGTCACTGATGCTGCAGCATGTAAAAGAGCAGCTAGTAGCATCGAAACATGTGTATTGTAATTTTGTATCCGTGAGATCAATGATTGATAACTTGTATCATTGAACTGTGATGGTCCTCTCAGTTGAGCGGCTCTTCTCCTCATCTCTCCTCAACATGACAGGTCAGTGTAGCTCCGCTCGCTATGAATAGAAGTCATATCATCTCTCATCTCTATTTCTGTCCACCGCTTAAATTCATGAGTGTGTGGGTGAGCTTCTCTTCCTCTCTGCAACCACAGCTTAATTATGTTTTATTTCATTACAGATTCACGGTGCTGTCTATGACAAACTGTAATCTGTTTGGAAGGTGTTGAGATACAACATGGAAGTGTGTTAGTGCCACCCCCCACCCCCCCCACCCCCACCCCACCCCACGTCTGGCACTACTATGTTGCTTTAAAACTTCAAACGGGAACCAGAGATTTTATCTTTGAATGAATAACACTGGGATATTTCTATGTTGCTTTAAGAACTTCAAACGGGAACCAGAGATTTATCTTTGAATGAATAACACTGGGATATTTGATATATTAGATATTGAGCTCATTCTGTAAAAAATCTCCCTGGAAAAACGAACAATCAAAGGCAGCTGCAGGATGCACGTGCACGTTATAATTCTTATTTCCAAAGATACTCAAACCGACTTTTGTTTAAAAACAACTGGTGCACAATGAGTTTCCACTGATCAACACAGGCTTTCATGGGCAGCATGATTTACAGCTGTCAATCAGGCAAAAAATCAAAAACTCTCGATTTACAAAATGAAATACACATAAAAAAAAAACTTACGTGCAATAAGAAAAATCTGAAATAAAAGAAATGTGTGAGGAAGAAAATCATCTCCATGTACGTTGACTTTTTACGATGTCCATTATTTATGTTGTAGTATTGTAACTTCCATTAACATGGAGGAGGCAATTTAATGACCTTTACTGCTGCCTGCCACAGGGTGGCAGTAAAGGTGCCTTGGCTTCCACCGTAAAGTGTCATGCCAGTCAAGTCATGTATCTATAGATAACATCGATGAGGCGACATCCTGAGCGGTTCCCATTCGCTCTGAATGGACAACATCACGCATTACTGTGTCAGTGCATCACATCGGGGCAATATTCAACCATTCATGTGGCAGCTCGTCAAATCATCACTCAGGCACATGTGCTATTCGCCATGACCATTTCAATGACTGATGTGCTGTGTGCACTTCACACCC